>JAOYMZ010046147.1:0-14605 GCA_025802335.1 Pinguicula primuliflora | reverse complement strand
AGTACCCAGATCCATGGGTCGTTTCACAATAATGTGATAATCGTGAAGCCCCAAGGCAACAGCATCAACAGGAACTCGGAAAACGTACCCGTGTTTATGCTTGATCAATTTCGCCACAATCTTACCGCACTCCTTTAAAGAAGCCTCAGTATTGACTGCATCGAAACCGCCATTGTCATACCCATTACTCAATTTCATGGGAACAGAGCCAACTGCAGCTACAGGACCGTTACTCCCAGGGAACTTTTTCGATTTAGCTTTAGGTTTAGCGTTCTCGACAATCTCGAATTGCCCAGCCTCGATTCGACTTCTTAAATACCGAACTTGGTCAAGCTCCACCGATAAGCGTTTCCGGAGGTTGACAAGCTCAGATTTCCCGTAAGATGAAACTTTGAAGGTCAAATAACCACCGTAATTGATGGCGTTCCGGCTTGTGGATGGCTGGTTGAAGGAATAGGCGTCGTCGGAGGCCGACTGCGTGACGACAGGAGATTCGAAGTGGTTGTTTGATGGATTGTGCTGGTGGTACCGGCTGACGCTCGATGGCGGTTGATGCAATCGCTTCTGCTTCTGTTTCGGATTACTAGGGTTAGGGTTCGAATTCATGTGATGATTTGAGTAGGCACCCTTACCCATGGGAGCGCAGTTCGCATCATTCCGGCTTGCTAATGCAGCGGAAGCCATTTATCGCACCTCGTCGGCGCCCAGCTCCAGCCAATCCCCGAGAGTAACTCGCCCCCCAGAAAAACAAATGGTATTGATCAAACCGCAAATCTACCACCCCCTCGGAGATTACCTTACGATCAGCTCGCAGCTACAGGCTAAAACACCGGAATCTCGAAGAACAAGAAATTTTCAGCTCAATTTCTAAAATTCGGTCGATAAAAATTGAGAGGGAGAGGTAATGACGAAATGGTATCTTTGTATCCAGGGTTTGGAGTGAGCGAAGAAGGGTGAAGGCCAAAGGGGGCTTCTTAAAGATGATGAGATCTGCCCGTCAAGATCCCGGGCAGATTATTGACCGTTCGTTTTCATCGCGACGATGATCCAAGGGTGGCCGCTGATTTTTTCGCTGGCTGAGGAGTTAACCGGGACACCTGTCATTAACGGTTGCAGTTGGGTTACTTGAGACACGTGTCTCTCTCGATGTCGTCGATCTGTGAGAGTGGGGAAGCCTTTGGGGAGGGGGCCGCAGTAGGACCCCACTTGACTGGGTTGGACAGTAATAACGTTACCCTGAAGGAGAACGGTGTTCGGCACGTGACAAGTCAGGTGGATCATGTCAAAATGAGAACGTCGCAATAACAAAGTCGTATATAAGGAAAAAATAAAGTTGTGTATCAGAATTTTTGGGTCCCGACCTGACTGAGTTGTGGAACTCACTATTTTTTATTGGTCTATACATTTCTCGAATGTGAATATACTACTCCATTGCTACGGGTCTCTGTATCATTGTAGATAACATGTGATTACGATAGTTTTTACAGTTTTTAACAACCGTAATCAAACACTAAAATTATTTATTGCTAATTCGATTACAGTCGTTATGCAAGGTATAACTCACGGAATTCAGCGGTAAATGTGTTTACTACATTTGATGTTGATACCGGTAACGCTCGTAATCCAAATCACATGCGACGTTAGTACATAGGTCGACAGTAAAAGAGCCCTAATAGACTATACATGTGTGTTCGCGTATTATATAATAGTATTGGAATTGATGAAGAATATGGCACCAGGAAGAAGACTTTGTCGATTTTGTACAGAGTGTCCATGTATAGCGCTTGTTTATAGAATTATAGTTAGCCTTCGATTATTTGTATTTAGTAGTTAATGGGTCAGGTAGGAAACAACACATTCCAACATTTATTTAAGCCGTTGATGCGTCACCCTAGAATTGGTAGAGAGAACAAGAAAAGGGATAATCCCGTTCTTACATTTGTCGCCTCTCAACACGCCCATTCCGTTCAGCACACCTAACATCCACCGTCGAAATACAAATGGTGGTTTGCAGTTGTGATTCAAGTTTTCAACGGTTATATAACTGTCATAACCGCTGAACTTTCTCAAAAACAGAAGCCATATGATTCACGTTTCTTTACATGGTATCAGAGTCATCCAAATATGCATTTACTGCTTGAAATTACTCTTGTCACAAAATATCTTTCACCCAGCATTTATTCCTCAATGGCCGAGACCAAGGGTGATAACAAAGTTGTTGTAGTTGTTACTGCTTCCGCTGCAAAAGGAGGACTCCACTATTGCGATTCTGATGAGCCAGGAATGACGTTGGTCATCTTTTTGCTCAATACGAAGAACTACCAAAGCTAGAGTCGAGTTGTGCAAATGGCGCTCGGGGAAAAACAGAAACTGGGATTGATTAAGGAAACTATGGAGTCACCTGAAGATGAAAACTCTAAAGAATTCAAGGTCTGGCGATCTGTGGACCTCGTGGTCACCTATTGGATCTTTTCTATAGATCGGGAGGTACTTTCTGACTTTCATTATACAACCACTAGTGCTAAAGAACTGTGGATAGAGCATCGAGAAAGACTTGGAGAGACGAATGGTCCTATAGTCTTTTGCTTGCACAGGGAAATATCAAATTTGAAATAGGGAAATGGGTATGTGACTGCGTATTATAATGATCCTAAGAGCCTCTGGGATGATTTGAATTTCATTTGGCCTGTCATAAGATGCAAATGTGAGAATATAAATATAATTGAGGAAGAAGAAGCAATGAAATTTTCATTTGGATTGAATGCTGATTATAAACAGACTTGCAGTCAAATAATCACTACTGAACCTCTTCCAAGCTTGAACAAGATATATGCAACCGTGGTGACGACTGAGAAACATATAAAAGAGATTGTGATTGCTTCTGTAATCAATGATCAGGGATTGATTACTAAAGTTCTTGGCAATTACAAAGGTGGATCGAAGGGGAATGGTGGGGGCAGAACATCTCGATATTCCAAAATTCAGAGCTCAAAGAACCAAAGATTGGAGATACATTGTGATCACTGTGGGATCAATGGACACGTGATTGCTGATTGTTACAAATTGGAGAAGTGTGAGCACCGCAAACTCCATGGTCATTCTGTGCAGAACTGCTATAGGCTACATGAGCAACAACGAAAGGCGAGATCAGGGCCTCAGTATGCTCATGTCGTAGCTCGGAACCCCATGGAGATGTCACAGACTGCTAGGGATAGACCAAACAATGATACACAGTCTCTGGATATAGCTGAAATTGTAAGAATGGAGATTGGAAAGGCCTTGAAGGAGGTCCTACAATTGGGATCTACACCATCAACCAGTGTACACCTTGAAGAGGTCGAGTACACAAGTAAAATTTATAACTTGGCTCTTACTGTTGTATCTAAATTACAGCCTCAAGTGTGGACAGTTGATACAGGAGCGTCATCTCATATGTGCAATGATATTAACTTATGATAATCAAAGGGAATCATGGTTACGAGTAAGGTTAAGAAGGGCGGGAAAGACTTCCCTTTTTCCCTTGGTCACCAACCAAGGAAAGCGTTCTTATCTTTAGTTCGAGAACAGTCTCTTTTACTGCATGGTTAGTGTACTTACCGATAGTCCTTTTGAAATTTTTATAGTGAAAGGTTAACTGGTTACTGGTAGGTAACATCGGTCCATCGGGGGTAGGACACTTACTACTTCTCTGCGGTCATCAAAGACATACTCCGCAAGCCAATTTTCCCTGTCATCAAAGACATACTCCGCAAGCCAGTTTCCCCGGGACATACTGTAGAATCTTTTCGTTTGTTTCGAAGATGAACAAGTCATATGTCCCAGATTCCATCATCGCGGCCATCTGGTTCATCGGTACTACCAAAAAGTCTCATGCTTACGTTACTCTTAATGATGGTGATATTGGTATGTCAGAGGTGAATGGAGAGGCAGGACAGCCATTGTAGTCCAGGGAAGAGCTCCATAGTCTCAATACTCCAATAGGAACTCCTAATCCTTTTTTGCTAAGACCTGCATAGAAATATGCCACTTACGTGAATAAAGACAGAGCAACGCTCCATTCTCTTCTAGAATCCTTTTCCACCCCTTCACTCAGTGGTGTATGATATTTCCTGTTCATTACACACACTCTGAGATAGTTTTTGAGTTGATTCATGGAGATGTCTGGAACCCTTTTCCACCCCTTCACTCAGTGGTGCATGATATTTCCTCACACTCATTGATGGCTATAGTCGAGGAACATGGATTTACTTGCTCAAACACAAAATCAGATGCATGTAAAATGATCATGGATTTTATAAAGATTATTGAAATGCAATTTGACAGCAAAGTCAGATTCTTTAGAATTGACTTAGAATTGACGATAGAACAGAATTTATCAATCAAACACTGCAAGGATTATTTACCTCACTTGGAATCATCCATCAGAAAACTGTGTCGTATACGCCCCAACAAAATGGGGTGGTAGAGCGCAAGCACAGACATCTCTTCGAGGTCACAAGAACATTGCTATTCCTTGCTTCATTGCCTCAGAAATTTTGGGAGAAGCACTATTAACTGCTGCATATATCACCAATAGACTGCCCACAATTACCTTGAAGTGGAAGTCACCTCATTAAGTAAGTTATCAGACTGCACCAGACTTGATGCATATGAGAGTGTTTCGATGCTTATGTTATGCAGCTGTAATCGTCCCTTAGAAATTTAAGCTGATACCTGTGCTACACGATGCATTTTCCTTGGCTACTCCTCTACCACCATTGGGTACAAAGTGTACGATCTCACTCAAAGAAAATTATTCCTTTCTATAGACGTGATCTTTTATGAGAGTCACTTCCTGTGGAATAATTTCATTCCAACTCAACCCACTGTTTTCCATTATCCTTGTCCTATGGTTCACATTCCTGCTACTACCTTGTCAGTGCAACCTCATGTAGCACCAGTTTCAACAGACGCTGATGATATTCCTATTCTAAAACCAAACCAAACCAAACATATCCAGTAAATTCCGTCCTTAGGCAGGTTCTGGGGAGGGTAAGATATACGCAATCATACCCCCACCCCTCAACAGGATGGAGAGACTGTTTGCGTGGAGACCCTCAGGTCGGAAGAAAAAAAAGAAAAAAAAGAAAGAAATAATAATAATAATAATAATTGATGATATTCCTATTCTAGATGCATAAATTCACGCATCCACACTACCAGATAAAGTCATTCATGTTGAAAAATTTTATCTCTTGCCTTTACCTGTCTATGCAAACCAACTAAATTCGAGTTCTTCCTCACCATCTTCCTCACCAGCTATCTCTCCCGAATCTGACAGCTTGCCAATTGATCTTTCACCTCCTGATCCAGACCTTTTGGCTCCAAGACACAATTGTAGGAACAAATCAGTGGCTAAATGACATAATGATTTTGTTATGGTTGAGCAGCTGCTTACACCTGCATCTTCATACTATGTCTCCACTACGTCTCATGTTGAACCACACACTTATTCTCAGGTTGTGAATCATAGTGAGTGGACAAAACAGATGCTATGAATGCAGAAATTAGGCACAGGAAAATAATGGAACCTAGACAGTGATGACTCTACCTCCTCGGAAGAAGCCAATAGGCTGTAAATGGGTATACAAAATAAAGCATGACCCTAATGGACAGATCACCCGGTACAAGGCTAGATTGGTTGCGAAGGGATATAATAAAGTGGAGGAAATTCATTATAATGGCAGTTTGTCGCCTGTTGCGAAATACACAACAGTTTGTATCCTGCTAATAGTTGTCGTTTCCAAGCATTGTGAGATATTTCAATTGGATGTCAACAATGCATTCTTACAGAGGAGGAAATGTACATGATGATGCCACCTGGATACCCTTCTCATGACGATAAAACAGTGTGCAGACTCCATAAATCAATATATGGCTTGAAACAAGCCTAGAGAAAGTTACAAAGAATTCATATCTTCATTACTTAGATATGGCTTATGCGCAGGGAAGTATCCTTTATTGTCCTGCTTGTTTATGTGGATGCTGTACTCATCACTGGAAACTCTGCAACTAAAGCACACAATGTTAAGTCGTTCTTGGATGATACATTTAGTATCAAATACCTTGGGACAGCTAACTACTACCTGGGATTAAAGCTGCTATCCGTTCCTACTCGGATGTATATCACGCAACGAAAGTATATTATGAACATCATCCATGACACTGGGATGGAAGATGCAAAGGGGTCGACAACACCAATGGAATCTGAGTTAAAATTAAGTGCACGGGACACAACAGTGGCCATGTCTGATACTGCACGCTATCGCGACTTGGTTGGGTGTTTGCTATATCTTGCGTCAACAAGGCTAGACACCACATATGTTGTTCAGCAGTTATCCCAATTTATACAAGCTCCTCATCGATCACATTGGACTGCAATACTCAATGTAGTGCGATATTTGAAAGGGACGATATCCCTGAGACTCTATATTCTCTCGACAAATAATCTAATCCTCACCGCTTATTGCGATGCGGATTGGGCTTCATGCTCTAATTCAAGAAGTTCTCTTACTGGCTATCTGACTAAGCTTGGCACCGCCTCTATTTCCGTGAAAACGAAAAATCAAACAAAGGTGTCTCGATCCTCTGTCGAGACAGAGTACAAGAGCATTGCCACCACTACTTATGAGTTGTCTTATCTACTCACTGATCTGGAAATTGAGGCCGTTCTACCAATCCTTACACTACGACAATCACGCAACGATTAATCTGGTGGCTAATCCTATGTTTCATGAGCACACCAAACATATTGAGCTTGAATGTGATACATCAAATCTGTGGATTCTGATACATCAAATCGTCCCATTAAATTCGACAGTCCAGATCAATTTTACAAAATCTTACCCAATTTGCAAAGTTCTTCACAACCTCTTCTCCAATCCACCGACTTCTTTAACCAATGGGATAAGAAGGGTATTGTTTCATCATAATCTTTTCATAATGACACACAATCCTACTTAGTAAATGGACCTTCATTTCATATAATATGAAATAAGAATGAATAATGTGTTTTTATTTTTCATAAAAATAATAAAAAATAAAGTATTAATATTCGAAATAAATTATTGTATTTCTCAGTATAGTGAACCAATTATTATATTTGTTCTCTCTTATTGAATATGAATTTATATATTTAAGCTTTGGGCCGGCCCGTTTCGATTCGTTGAATTTTTGCCCAATAAACTTAATTACTGTATGATCCAGAAGCTGGCACAAATAAGAGTTCCGTGTCTGGGCATTTTGGGCTAAAAGCTACAAGTCGATTAGAGCCTCCGGGTGCTAGCTACCTCTGTTTCTTCTTTTCCTTTCTTTTGCTCTCCAATCTAATCATATTACACTTCCTGTTTGGTTTATTCAAAGGTAGTTTAAATGTTCTGTTGGGGAAGTTTATTCTGCGCATAGGTGGTAATACATGTTAGGTAGTTAATTGCGGCAAGAATCGTGTCATTGTAGCAGAGTTTTGGGTCTGTTATATTATTTTTAGTTGCTGGTTTGTCGCTGTAAAGGAATGACGCTTATAATTTGAGCATATAGAAGTTCCATTTTGCAAAAAAATATTGTCTTGTAATTTTCTTCAGTAAATTGCTAGAATTATAAAGTGGTATTGTTGTCCGTGATTTTGTTTGAAAAATGTGGATTAACTGGTGCTTTGTTAGATTATACAGATAGTAGATTTTTTTTTTGGTATTGACACAATGGGTAGCAAGAAGATAGATTCCAGTTCTATGCAACAAACTGAAGTGGAGCACGTTCAACGGAATGGGATAGCGGATACAGTCATTGAGACTACTAGTCTGGAACCTGTAAACAAGAAGATGAAAAAGGCCGAAAACAAGAAAATGAGAAGGGAGCAAAAGAAGGAACATATTGAAATACGGGAGAGTGAGAACCAGAATGATGCCATTGCTGGTCCAGCCTCATCGAATCCTCATAAGCCTACGTTAAATTCAATGGAGAGGAAGAAACACAAGAAGTTGCTGGCTAAGGTTAGGCATGGATCAGAGGCCAAGAGTGTGGAATCCGCTCCTGAAAAAATGGACGTTGGGCTAACAAATGATGGGATTGAGGGTGCCGGTATCAGCAGGCTCCTGTAAGAAACGATACTTACAGGAGCTTGCTGTTGCGATTATACTGGAAATGGTTGGGAAGGTACATTTGTGCTGCAATCTTGTCCATAAAACTTAAAATGTGTCTGTAAGAATTTAGATTTCAGCGATGGTATGACCGTAAGTCTAGAATTGGGCATTCCTATCTCATAAGTCTCTTTGCCTGACAATCAGATAATGATTATAAATGCTCTTCTAGTTTCCTGCTGACTTGTTATTATGGCTCTAACTGTGATTTAAATTTAATTGTAGTTGCCTGTTGAGACCGTGCTGAATCACGTACTTGAAGCACCTGGTCTTGAGGAATGGTTTGCAGGAGCTACTGAAGCTGGAAATCCTGATGCTTTACTTTTAGCTCTTAAGGTACATGAAATAATTGGTGTCGACAACAAATATGGGAAACTGCTGCCTTCGCTTTATAATAAAAACTCGTTCTTTGCTGCTGATCATCGGTCCAGTATTGCCAATTACTTAAAGGTGATATCACTGTTTATTTTATTCCATGTGGATTGAAAATATTTAAAATATACATCAATAACACATATATTTGGAAAATACTTAACCCCCACCCCACCACCACCCCACCACAAAAAAAAACATATATTTCGAAAATGGCATTAATATATATAATTTGAGATACTTTTTTTTTAGCGAATCTATAATTTGAGATACTGCAGGAGTCTACCTTTGGTCAACCACGAGTGCATGGTGTCTGGCCTGTTTTGATTAGTTACCTTTTGCCTGATCTTGGACAAGGTGTGGAATCGGAAGATGGTGTAGCGCCACAGAAGAAACCGAAAGTCTTCTTCTGAAGAAGAATTGAAGAGAATTCTTCAGTGCTTCTATGAACAAATAATTGAAGGGTCACTTTTACCGTCATCACTGTTTCCGTCTTCAACTCTTTTATCAGTGAACATGGAAAGATCTACTAGTGAGATATTGGCGAAAAATAAGCAAGTATCGCTGGGTGCAAAACATGATGGGCAGGAGATGCAGACGAAAGTTTTGCTGGTCTCTGAAGAGAAGCTGGAGGAAATGAAATTTACTCCAAAACCTGAGGCAATTAAATGCCTAAATACATGCCTTGTGGGATTTTCGATCCCAATAATAGATCGTGTGAACATGACTCCTCCCAATCATGAACTCTAACTCCTGAGAAGCAAACAAGAAGAAAATGCATCAATGAAGCAGCGAATGGAGAAATTTGAGTGTATCGGTTGAAATGAATAATGGACTTTTTCTTATAGCTCGAGCAACGTCTCAAATAGAGTTTTGGAACCTTATATTGATGGAGAGCAACAATTACAAAAGTGCACTTCAAAAATTAGTACTTTATCACGATATCAGTTTGAAAATGGAAATGCAAACTCTATTTGAGACTTGATAAAATAATCATGAGCATTTTCATTTTCAAACTGATATCGTAATAAAGTAATTTTTGAAGTGCACTTTGGTAATTATTGTTCTTCATCAATATAAGTATCTAAAACTCTGTTTGAGACGTTGCTTGAGCTATAAGAACAAGTACATTATTCTCTTGAGTCGATACACTCAAATTTCTCCATTCCCTGCCCATTTCCAACCATAGCTTCATTGATACATTTCCTTCTGGTTTGCTACCGGGAGGAGTCATATTCACATTCTCTTTTATTTGTCAGAAGAACATTCAGATCAAAGTCAAACAACTTATGACAACTCCGAGATAGACTCTAAGAAAAGGATTCTATAGTAGCGCAATTTGGGTAGTGTAAATTATATATATTTTACACTTTTGTAAAAATTCATAGGAACAATGAAATTAATATCTGCAACAAAACTGGAAATACATTTTGCCAACATATAATTTACTGTGTATTTTGCTAAGCTATAATTTCAGTTGCGATGATAATTGCAAATATTATGAAGAATATTTTGAGAGCTTTGTTTAACTGTATGTACCCAGTTTAGATGGATCCTCAATGTGCGGGCTCTGGACATGAGCTGGGACCGGGTTAAAGCTACATTTGGATATGGAATTAGGCTATTGCAAATTAAAAAATGTTGAGCTACTTTATTTTTTGAGCAGCCTATAACTTTTGACTTATTAGTGCAAACAATCAAAGCACCAAATAGTAGGATGACTTGTTAAAAACCATTCGTCAAAAAATATAGATGACTAGTCCATAACTCGTGTCTCGGATGTAGCCGATGTGATGATGTATTTCTAATCAATTGAATAAAATGTATCTATGAATAACCAACATGAAAAGGACCACGTTAGTATGAAGCAATACCGCATTTATGGACACCAAATTTGGAATGACGATGTGAAGCAATACTACGTCAATTCACTATGTACACCAAATCTGAAATGAAATGTAAACCCTATTTAAACTTTAAACTTTAAATTCTAAACTATGAAACCTAAATCCTAACACATATTTAACCCACACAACCCATAAGATCCAAACAACGCACGACTATAACCCACAAAACCCATCAGACCTGCTCGACCCACAACCCATGGGGAAACCTGTCGGAGTGTGCATTGTCAAAGAGGAGATTATAGCACACCTTTTTGAAACTTCCTAAAACATGTATACTAAATGGAATCATCGAAAAAATTGTAGCAGGCATGATAAACTCAGTTTAAATGGAGTGACGAACTAAATGAATACTAATCTGTAGCAAGAAGATAGACTAACCATAAGGGTACAGAGAGAAATGACAAACTGATTGGAGAAATGTGATCACAAATTACTCCCCTGTCTGTATTAGGGTGTCATTTAGAACATTGTCGAGTTGATGATTGTTTCCCCTTTTATTTGGGAAGTCTGTTATGAATGTATCTAAGAAATATTAGTAAACTGAACAATAACGTCTCAATATTTCTGAGCGTTCTTTTCGCATGCTTTACGCACAGTAATATAATTAAAATGGAGACGAATGTTCAGATCTATGATTCATGAAGTACGACATGAGCAAGAGTTGAGGCCAACTGTGCTACTCAAATCTATGTCAAACAAAGACATGATAAACTAAGCAGCATACTCTAAACTACAAACTGAAAATTGATGGAAATGAATAAGAACCTCACGGGAAGTGAATACCTAGAGGATTTGGATAGGGATTTCATGCATTTCGACTAGGAAGCTTCTCTACCTCGTTCCTACTACTGTGATTATTGGTAACAAGCTGCATCTTGCTGGAAAATGCAGCAAACTACGTTTGCTGAAATCCTTTGCTACTGCTATTGCTACAATCAATTGGTGGAAATTCAGAGTTGCTACTGTTATAATTTGGTTAATTGTTGATGATAGTTGTTAGAAGTTTAGTGTGATGTCCATGCAAAAAATGTACTTCCATTTTCATCAAATAAAATGGGAGAATCTAATATATATATATATATAAGAACCTCACACAATCTGGGAGGAGAGGCACATAAGGGAAATATCTCCGTGTTTTCATGTTAGCGGCTTTCATACACGCCCAAATCTCTAACTTTGTAATTACACCTATTGTTTTATAACATGAAATAAAGAACGAACCAATTTGTGAACATAAACTGAATCATCGAAAAAACTATAAAATTTGAACCATATTCTGTTTACCTTTGTTTTATAGCCTGAAATAAACAATGGACCAATTTGTGAACGAAAATGAGATCAAACCTGCTGAACCTAAGGTTGTCAAAGAGGAGATTAGGTCACATCCTTCTGAAAATGCAAGAATCATCGAAAAAACTATAAAATTTAAACCATATTCGGTTTACCTTTGTAACTACACCTAATGTTTGATCAATGTTCGAGAAAGCGCCAAGCGGACCCTGAGCGGCCAGGGCCCGTTCAACGCCTAAGCGGCCTAATCACCCGCCTAAGCAGGCTTTTAAGCGACCTAAGCGGTAATTCGGGCAAGGCGGAGGGCAACATACTAGTGCTTAGATGGCGTCTAAGC
The DNA here is from genome assembly GCA_025802335.1 of Pinguicula primuliflora. Taxonomy (NCBI): domain Eukaryota; kingdom Viridiplantae; phylum Streptophyta; class Magnoliopsida; order Lamiales; family Lentibulariaceae; genus Pinguicula; species Pinguicula primuliflora. The sequence goes on along the minus strand of JAOYMZ010046147.1, from coordinate 2,525 downwards.
GGCTTAGGCGACCTACTTCTCGAACAGAGTGTTTAATAGCCTGAAATAAAGAACGAACCAATTTCTGAACATAAACTGTCTCGATCAGAAGAAAATGATATAGAACTTGCCGAACCCAAAGGGAAATGAGATCAGACCTCCTGAACCAAAAGTTGTCAAAAAGGAGATTAGGGCACATCTTTTTGAAACCTACTAAAACATGTATACCCAATTACCAGAAGCAAGATATTGAACCTGATGAATCAAAAGTTGTCAAATAGGAGATCAAGGCATATCTTTTTGAGGTTTCATAAAACATGTATACCCAATTACCAGAAGCAAGATATTGAGGGAGAGAGGCTTACCATTGCCTACCCGGTGTGAGATTTCACCTCGAGACTGATATTGATTTCTTATCATTCAATTGGCGCCGTAATCTCACCAAACCCTCATCCATCGGATGAAACCTGAACCATATTGCAGCAGTAGCCAGCGACATAGCAGTGAAAACAGATGAACCTGAATGCTCTATTGTATGAAGACCACATAAGCATGCTTAATCCCCCCGCTAGTGCCACACTATAACCAATACTTAATCTAGAAAGTACTAAAACCGCACACATAGGCACAAGATACATGCCCCCCATCTTATTACCACAAAATATTCCAAGGCATTTCACCCCCTATCCACCACCTAAAACAGATATAGGGAAAACAACACCTGCTAATATTTCTCAATTTGGACAGAAGACTGATCTTAAAAAGGAATGATTCGGGAAAGATTTGAGATAATGCATACTGATGCTTAAAAAAAAATTAAAACTCATATCCCACAAAACATACCTGATCCAAGTAGCAATCCAAGTAGCATGTCAGAAAGCCTAACAGATTTAACTGAAGAAGGTTTTGGAGGACTTTGATAATGTGTGTGGAGATTTAGGAGCTTTGGAAATTGTGCTGTCTACATTTGATGAAAATTTGTCTGTTCATACTTTTCCTATTAATGATGGCTCATTATGTGATTAATCAGTTCCTGCGTTACATATAAATTCTGGGAACTTGCCTAGTAAATCTGATAGTGAATCTGAAGGAGAAACTTTTATAGCACAGACTTAACAAAAAATATACCACCAGACAGAACTACAGGGATAGAGCAAAATGAAAATCCAGACAACACATAAGGAGGCAATTAAGGTTAATCAAAAGTACAAGCACCATGCTAGAAGATACAGTGTTAAAAGAGTTCCAAAGAATCATGTGAAAATATAGAGCGTTGGAGGCCTTACCTTACATAGAGTAGCTATATGTGGAATTGCCTCAGATGGATGAATCCTCAGAGTTAGCATTTCGGAGAAATGAAAGGATGGAACCATAAAGTATTTAGAAAACAAAGGAGTCAAATACTGGACCATATATAGAATCTAAGCTTTGGCAATCAAGTGAAGGATCTGATACATAAGAGGAGGAAGGAAATAGGGAGCAAAAAATTACAGAAAATCAGGAAGACACTAAGACAGAATCATCAGTTAACTCCAATTTCTTTCATGTTCCTCCAACCCCTTTACAACCTCTGTTCCATCCTTTCATCTCTCCGATATACATCCACTGTATCATCATTTGATGTAATGCAAATAACTATCAATTGGACTAAACATCTTGCTCGAAAGAAGGTGGGGATTCCGCCACAAAATCCATATACTTGATCATCTGTACAAGCCAGTGATTCACGGCCAATAGATTAGGCCAAGAATGGGGCGTACCAGGGGCGCAGAGAGAGTATTTTTCAGCTTCAGCCTAGGCAAAAAGTCAAGAAAAAAACTATACAAGCTGGAAATGAGAAATCCAGCAAGAACTAACTGGACAAATGAAGGGTTTCTTTGAGGAGCAGTAAAAGAAAAACAAAACAAATGTGTGAGTTGAGACGGTTGCTGCAAATGGGTTTGCTGAAACAGTAACAGCAACCGCAACATAACGATTGTAAGGACGTCACAAAACAAATACTCAATAATCTCTCCAACACGAAAACACCGAAAGAAGATTTTAGCTTGAAGACTGAATCCCATTCGGAATTTACAATTTCGTGGAGGAGAAAAGTCTGAGTTTTCAGATGCAGAGAGTTAGCTGCGGTCGCCGGTAGGGATGAAAAGTAGGTCTTCTATCCTATATAGTAAGGGTGGAAACTTCTAAGAAGTGGGCTTCTTTAATTATATGGGCTTGAAGTTTTTGATAATTGTTGTGGCCCGACATTATCAGTCCTTATTTTCAATTCTTGGCTTGTTCTGGGCCAAGAAATTTTTTTATTTTTGTTGACCTTGTATGTGGACCATAAATGACAAATCCAATTATCCAACAATGAAAATTACATATGATGACAACAGTTTCATGGGTTTTGTAGTAAGAACAAGATTAGCAGATGTTTAAACGAAAATAGGAAAATATTATTTGTATACACTTTTTTGATAATATTGATTGACATTGTGATGTGGCAATAATCACAATCACAATTAAAAGAAAATAAATAATATAACATGTGGTTGTGATGGTTG
>JAOYMZ010046126.1:0-14607 GCA_025802335.1 Pinguicula primuliflora | reverse complement strand
GCTTGAATTCTTGAAGTTCCTTAAAATTCATCCAAGGTTTAACCCAAATTTTTGCCTCATATAATTTTTTCTTTCCTGCATCAACGACTTCGAGTGTAAGATGATGGAGAGTTCCAGCCACCACTTGCTCTTGCGCCTTCACAACCCTAACCAACTCCAGCAGTGCATTCTGAAAAACCAAAATCTCTTGGATTACTGATTAACGAAGAAGGTGCTAATGAACAAAAAAGAATTGCTCGATTGTCAATTCAGAGTAAGAAGCTGTTTTCTTTTCAATAAGTTGCAGTATCAAGATCGTCAGGAATTCCTTATCGCACGCAAAAAGTGAATCAAAAAAGCTACGAGCACAACTGAGCCATCCAAGCAGATGACAAGATGAAGACCTAATTAACATATGCAAATGGAGAAAAAAAGTTTATTCGTTACCTCTTTGCCGTTGTGCTGCTCAACCGCAAATAGTGCAAGTGAATCGACTTCTTTATTTGAATCGCTGATGCCTCCAAGAGTAGCCATCTTAATCACACGATTATCTGTGTCGTCTTCGCTACAAAACCCTCTATTCTGTTCAGGATCAACGAGAATTGCAAAATCAGACAACAGCACCAGCAGCAGGGCAGCAAAAAGGAAGATCCAAACGTGCGAAGCTCTCATTTAACTAGAAAATTTACTAGTTGGTTCGATTCGATTTGATAGCGATCCACTATGAATATGCGAGTGAGGGCGGTGATCTCGTACTCTGCAGACTACACAGCAGCTCCACCCGGGATCACACGTGGGCTTTGGCTTTCTTCAGAAATATACGCGGCTAACGCGTGGAGCTGTTGAAAGATTTTTTTTTTTTTTTTTTTTGTGTATATAAACAAGTTAAAAGTTTTTTTTAGTAAACAGTTAAATTTACAAGTGAATGTACCAAAGTTTATGAATGATGTTAGGTTTACCAACCTCAATAAGATTCCCTACGTTATTAAAAAAAGTGAATATACCAAATTAACGGTATCTAACAAGTCCGTCAATGCGAGTTTCCGTCAATGCGAGTTTTCGTCAATGAAGGGAGACAAGTGAATGTACCATGTTAACGGTATCTAACAAGTCCGTCAAGACGCGTTTTCGTCGAGGAAGGGAGTTCGCCTATGCTATCTTATCTCTCCATACTTTTTTGTATCTTGCATGGAAGTTGGAACGCCTTTCCCACATTATTAATTTAGCGTTCCACTCGGTCAATGGAAACCATTAACTTTTGGTAGGAAAAAACTACCACTTTCTCACTTGATGTTTGCAAATGATTATCCTTTTTGTAGAGGGCATAGAGGTACAAGCAAAGATGATCCATGAAGTTCTTCGGGCCTTCTCGCTCTTTCTGGGCAGACTATGAACAGGAACAAGTCGGTTTTATGATTCTCCATGAATGTATCCCAGTACGCTTTCACGAAGATTGAATCTATATTGGGTATAAGAAGTTGGACAATCTAGGATCTTACTTAGGAGTCCCCATTATTCACTCAAGTGTCACCAAGCTCACCCAGGATGTTGTTCGTGCTAAAATGTTCAAAAGAGTCACCTTTTGGAGCTCACAAAAAAATTCTATGGCGGGATGACTTACCCTTAGTATATCCATCTTGTGTGCAATCCCTCTCTACCAAATGCAGATGGCCTTTTACCCCACATCTTTGTGTGATGCACTTGATCGAATTGTGGGGAAATTCCTTTGGGGAAGTGAGCCTAACAGCAAGGGGCACTCCTTAGTTTCCTGGTCGAAAATCTATACATCCATGCTAAAGTTATCATGGGAACTAGCGTTAGATCAAGCAAACTATAGAAGAAGCTTTTCTATGCCAAGTATAATCTCCCACCCGACCCAATATCACTCCAAGGATTTACAACCATAGGCCCCATTCTTGGTCGATTATCAGACGAAATCTACATTAGGTGAGAGACTGTACACGTTGGGTTGTAAGGGATGGTGCATCGATATCCTTTTGGACTGATTGGTGGTTTTCAATGCCCATGTTGTGCTTTGGAAAGGTCATTATTTGAGATTTGTGGGATAGATATCACGAGACCATCACAACAACATGGGAACTCCTTATGGTGGTTATGTGGGGACTACAATGTGGTGAGAACAAACGATGAAAAGAGAGGTGTTTCTGCTGTTTCCAGTAGAGAATTCGTGATTTCAACAGATTCATCCAAGTCGCTGAACTTATTGACCTACCACTCCAACTGTGGAAATATACTTGGTACCAGCCCGAGGGTACAAGTGCGAGTCGATTGGATAGGCTCTTGATATCAAAGAGTTGGCTAAACAGGTCGACTACACTCACCCAAACTGCACTAGAGCAAAAGTTCTCTGATCATGTTCTAGTTCTGTTACTTAATGATTCAGCATATTGGGGACCTAAGCCCTTTAAGGTCCTCGACGCATGGTTTTCACATCCTCTATTTGAATAGTTTGTTAAGGAAGCTTGGGATCATACCTCTGAAACTAGAACTGTTGGTTTTATTATACATCAGATATTGAACAAATTGAGGGGCCGGCTGAAGGAGTGGAACTCAAATATTCTTGGTGACCTGAATGTGAGAATTAATGATGCTGCTACACGAATGAATCAACTAGACCTAAAGATGGAACATTCAAATCTAACCAAACAAGAAGTTGCTGAAAGAAAGGAGGCATATGTTGAGTTTAAGCAATATTCCAAATGCAAATCAAGTTTGATGCATCAAAAGTCCCAGAATAAATGGCTTAAGAAAGGCGATGCAAGCACGAAGTACTTCCATGCCTGCCTCAAAAATAATAAGGCTTGAAACACTATTCATGGTATGACTATAGATGGTATCTGGAGGACGGAGGTTGGCCTAGTTAAGAATCATATTCATGCTGAATTCGCTAAGCACTATCAAGCTACTCCAACACCTAAACCTGTAGTTACTTGGAGCTTACCAAGGAGACTTGGCATTGATGATACCTTAAATCTTACGGGCAAATTCACATTGGAAGAAGTGGAGTTGGTAGTAAAGAGTTGTTGGAGCTCCAAGAGTCCAGACCCTGATGGATTCAGTTTTAAGTTCATTAAAAAATTTTGGCCTTTGCTCAAAACTGATGTCATGGCATTCTTGGAAGAATTCTGGGAGACGGGCATATTGGTAAAGGGGATCAATGCCACCTTGGTTTCCCTAGCACCAAAGTCCTCTAATCCTCAATGTATCTCTGATTTTCGGCCTATCTCAATGGTGACTAGCTTGTATAAGATTTTGTCTAAAGTTTTAGCCACAAGATTACGACACGTCTTGCCCATGCTGATTTCTAGGAATTCGACTGGTTTTGTCACTGGGCGACATATCTTGGATAGTATATTGCTTGCAAATGAGGTGGTACACGATGCTAAGATAAGGAAAAAGAGGTGCTCTATTTTTCGGGTTGATTTTCAGAAGGCTTTTCACAGTATTCACTGGAGTTATCTTTGGAGATTAATGAAGGCTATGGGATTTAATGAAATTTGGAAAAGGTAGATGAAGGGTTGCATTACCTCAGCCCGCATGTCTATTACTATTAATGGAAGTACTTGTGGAGAATTTAAATTGGGAAAAGGATTGAGGCAAGGATGCTCATTGTCCCCTCTTTTATTTGTCATTGTTGCTGATGGACTTAACTATTTTATTGAGAGAATGGTGAAATTAGGTGAGCTGAAGGGATATCGAATGGGTGAAAACAACACATTAGTGACTCATTAACAGTTTGCTGATGACACATTATTATTTGGTGGTGGGTCATTCAACGATAATATTGCTTACAAGAGAATCCTCCGACTCTTTGAATTTTGCTCTGATTTGAGGGTCAATTTTCAAAAGAGTAAACTTTTCACTATTAATATTGGGACTGAGGAATCTATAGCTATGTCGGGATTACTCAATTGTAAACTGGACGCTTTACCTTTCAAATATCTTGGAGTTCAAGTGGGGGCGAATCCAGGAAAAATCCGTACTTGGAAATTAGTACTAGATCTTGTCAAAAAAAGATTGCAGGGGTGGGAAAAAACCTATGTTTCTTTTGGAGGGAGGATTATTTTGCTAACGGCAGTTCTGTCCAGTATCACATGCTACTATTTATCTCTATTTAAAGCTCCTGTGAGAGTTTTAAATCAATTATGCAGACTTACGAGAAAGTTCTTATGGGATGAGAAAGTGATTGGAAGGAGGAAAATCTCGTGGATCTCTTGGGAAAAAATCTATTATCCTACATCTGCAGGAGGACTAGGAATACGAAATATGGTTGCATTTAACAAGGCTCTCATGGCTAAATGGTGTTATCGAGTTTTGATGGAAAAAGACACTCTATGACTTGAGGTGCTAAGCTCCTTATATGGCCACTCTAAAGTGCTAGATACACGATTCCTACAAAAAATGCAAGAACCTCACTATTCTGGAAGACATCTACAGGTATACTCTCCAATGAATGGTTCAATAATCTATTATGCAGACAAGTTGGCAATGGAGTCACAACATAGTTTTGGACTGGCGTATGGCTGGGAAACGAAACCTTAGCTACCAAATATCTTAGACTCTTTTAGGTGGAAGGTGATAAATATATAACCATTGCAGCCAAGAAGATAGCGGATACCTGGACCTGGTCTTGGATAGCACCATGCTATGATGCTGAAATCTTGGAATTCCAGCAACTTCTGCAGCATCTGGACTCAGCACATCCACTTACACAAGCACCTGACTATTGGAAATGGCTTGGGACAACAACTAGACAATACACTATGAAGCAAGCATATGAATCATTAATGCAACTGAAATGGTCACACCAGCTAGCAGATGAGAGATGAAATATAGCCTGAAATCTACTACTCCCATTGAAAATTTGCGGTTTCGCATGGAAACCCATTCAGAACAAGTTACCTACTAAGGATAATTTGACGAATCGCGGTGTGACTCTCGAGGACATGAACTACGCTTTGAAAGGAAATGGCCCTGAAACATCAATGCACCTCTTGTTACAATGTGCAGCAGCTATACAAATGTGGAATTTAGTGGGTGCTTGGATTAATGTGGTGATACCTCAAACTCTCTATTTTTACAAACTACTGCAGGGGAACCCGAATATTGGATGGCCAAAATGATTCTGGAATGCAATCTGCCAACTTACGTTATGGAAGATATGGAAACGGAGAAATGATGCTCTCTTCAACAACCGCAATGGAGGACGACTGATCTGCTCGAGCAACTTCAAGTATACTTATGGCATATCCTCAGCTCGCAGAATCTGCTACACATTTATGCTTCCTCCGGTTCTTGGTCCATGAATCTTGCTCTATGCATGAACTTGTGAACAATAGAAAGTGATTCCTTATTCTTTGTCACCATAAGAAACATATTTATATGCTTGGACCCAAAAGTGGCCCAAGTCCATAATAATAACTCAACAGTCCCCCTCAAGATGGGCAAAAGAAATCAACTAAGCCCATCTTGTTACAAAGCTTATCCAACTCTATCGCATTAAGACACTTGGTAAGACAATCAATAATCTGATCTTTAGTAGCCACATGTTGTAGTTCCAGGAGCCCACTGGTTAGCTTCTTCTTAAAGAAGAATCTGTCAATCTCCACATGCTTGGTTCTATCATGGTGGACCGGGTTATTGGCAATATTAATCGCTAACTTGTTGTCACACCACATATGCATTTGTGCTCCCTCATCCATTTTCAGCTTTACTAGCAAGGACCTCAACCACATCATCTCAGCAACACTACGGGTCATAACTTGTACTCTACTTTGGCACTAGAACGTGCAACAACTGACTATTTCTTGCTAATCCAAGAGACCATATTACCTCCTACAAACATGCAATATCCAGATGTGGACCTCCTGTCATCAGCACAGCTAGCCCAATCTGACTCACAATATCCTTCAATGTCCATTCTTCCTAAAGGTCAAACCCTTTCCTGGTGCATTCTTCAAGTATCTTATGATCAGGTACGCTGCATCCATGTGGTCCTTTCTTGAATCATGCATATACCTGCTCACCACACTCACGACAAATGAGATGTCAGGTTGGGTGTGGGTCAGGTATATCAGTCGTCCAACCAATATTTGATAACTCTCTCTATCCACTGGCTCACCAGCATCAGCACCTAGATTCATCTTCTGATCGATAGGTGCCCTCGCAAGCTTGCAACCAAGCATGCGTGTCTCCATAAGTAGATCCAAGACATACTTTCTTTGGGATAACACAATTTTCGCTGGTCCCCGAGCAACTTCAATCTCAATAAAGTATCTCATCTCTCCAAAATCCTTGACTTCAAACTCCTTGCCCAATCTAACCTTTAGCTGTGCTATCTCTCTCTTATCATCTCCGGTGATGATCATATCATCCAAATAAACTGCCTACATCGTGATATGACCTCGAGTATGTCTTAGAAAGACAGTATGATCAGCATTTGTTTGCTGGTAACCCATGCCAACCATAGCCTTCCTGAATCTGTCAAACCAAGCTCTAGGGGATTGTTTCAGGCCATATAAGGATTTTTTGAGCTTGCAAACTTTCCCCACCGTCTGATCAGTGTCAAATCCTGGAGGAATTTCCATGTACACTTCCTCAAGTAAGTCACCATGAATAAATGCATTCTTCACGTCGAGCTGATTTAGTCTCCATCCTTTGTTTGCTGCTATGGAGACTAAGGTCCTGACTGTGCTCATCTTGGCGACTGGAGCAAAGGTCACATCATAATCAATGCTATATGTCTGACTATACCCATTGGCCACCAGTCGTGCCTTGTATCTCTCAACCTTTCCTTCGGGGCTTTGCTTCACAGTAAACACCCATTTGCATCCCACAATTTTCTTCTCAGGTGGCTGTGTTACAAGAATCCAGGTTCCATTCTTTGTCAAGGCCTCCAATTCCTCTATCATGGCACCTCTCCACCTTTGATCCTTCATAGCAACCTGCCAACACTTAAGCACACAAACACTATCCAAAGATGCAATAAATGCCCCATGGCTAGGTGATATATGAGAATAAGAAATATGATCAGTAATATCATGAGGAAACCTATGCCGGTCCGGTGGAATCCCCGCATTGACACGGGTGCTCCGCCGTATCGGTTGGGATGAGGGAGAGAAAGGAACAATATCACCTGAGATAGTTGGATGATCTATGATGGGGAGAGGCACAGGTGTCTCCGAAGTCATGGTCAGTAAGGTACCTGAAGATGGAACAAGCGGGAGCGAACACCTCCTCATGTATCGGTAACGCACCGACGGGGTCTCTCTATCACTCACCTCCTCATCACCTCCTGCCTCTGGCCCTATGCCGTGAGCAAGTGTAAGACACACAATCTCCACCACTGTCACTGTCTGTGACTCCTCTCCAACTCCACTCCTCTCTCCTTCTCTTCCTACACCTCCTCCAACTCCACTCCTCTCTCCTTCTCTTCCTACACCTCCTCCAACTCCACTCCTATCTCCTTCTCTTCCTACACCTCCAATGATCATGGTACTCTCCCCCTCTTGCCGTACACCTACTGGTGAGTCTTCAAATGGAGAGGATATCGCCTGTAGGAAATATGGTTCCTGCTCACGACAGGTAACATCTCTACTGACAAATGATCGTTTCTCAATTGGACTCCAACAAACATATCTTTTTTGGGTAATTGAGTAATCGACGAACACACATTTGATAGCTCTTGGATCCAATTTTCCAACACCTGGCTTGTTATCCTGTATAAAACATACGCAACCAAATGGTCGCAGCTCAATCCAATCTCCTCTGGTACCTATCAATATTTCATGTGGTGAAGACCAATTCAAAATCCATGAAGGAAGTCGATTAACCAGGAAAGTAGCAGTCATAATGGCTCGACCCCATAAGTACTTGGGGACATTCATCTCAAACATCATACTTCACGCAACCTCTAGGAGATGACGGTTCTTTCTTTCTGCAACTCCATTCTGCTCTGGTATATACGGACAAATGACCTGATGTATAATTCTCTGCATAGATAGGTATTATGCAAATAGATTGTTTCTATACTCGGTACCATTATCGAACCTTAGTACCTTCACTACTGCCCCAAACTATTTCTGGACACTCCTGTGAAAATCCTTAAGACATGCTAAAACCGCATTCTTAGTTCTCATCAGATATAACCACATCACACGAGAATAGTAATCAATAAATGTCACAAAATAATGAAATCCATTAAAAGTAGTAGTTGGGCAAGGCTCTCAAACATCTGAATGTACCACATCAAAAACACAAGAACTTCTACAACTAGAGCTAACATATGACCTTCTAGTATGCTTGCCCAACTCGCAGGCATCACACACTAGTATGTTGTTATTAATCTGCGCAAATAAACTGGGATACAATCGACTCATAACGGTAAACGAGGGATGACCTAGTCGTTTATGGTACATCAACTCTGCCACCACACTCTTTTCCCGTGCAGATTGCTCCGCTACCAGTGAAAGAGCTAGTTCATGTCCCTTCTGATCCATGCACCACAGCCCATCTTGCTATGTCCCAATTCCAAGTACCTTCCCTAACCCTTTCTCCTGGAATATCATCTGTGGGATATCAAAAATAACTCGACAGTTCAATTCAAGAATAGATGCACAAATGGAAAGAAGGTCTACAGGGAATGAAGGGACATGCAAATTTTTTGACAATGTTAGTGTGTCTGTGCATTGCACTGTACCCTTACCAACCACTGAATTAGAGGTGTCATCTGCAGTCTTGACACTAAGTAGGCACTTCCAAGGGAGTATATGAACTAAACTCCTTAGTAGTACTTGCCACGTGTATGTTTGCCCCAGAGTCACAAATCCAACCTAGGTAGTCAATAGTGTCATACGTACCTCTCGTGTGAAGAGCCACATTACCAGAAGTATCTGGTGCAGTGGGTGGTCCATCTCCTACTCCTCCAAACTCATCCTCCTCACCATCTAGAGTCATGTGTGTACGATAACCTCCTCATCCACCACCTCGAACTCCACCTCTCCTGCCAACGCCAACCCAACCACGACCGCCTCTGTAAAGTATGGAGAATTTACTAATTTTATAAAATATATAGGTTCAGAATTTTTTGTGTGATTCTAAGCCCATGGGCCTAGTTAAAATTTATTGAAATCAATTGAATTGGGCCAGTATGATGATTTTAGAAATAAATCCACCAAAGTCCATTTTGCCTCAAGGGCTGACGTCGGTGAATAGAAAAGAGGAAAAGGGATTTTGGGAGCGAACGACAGAAACAAAGAAATGGGTTTTCGGGAAGGAGACAGAGGGAGAAAAGTTGGAGAGGAGGAGGAGCTTGGAGATTCACTCTCACGCAAAACATGGAGGAATTGAAAGAGGTAGGTAACACGGTGTTGTTGGTGAGTTAGGGTTGGGTAGATTGTGTGCTTGTGTGCTCTTGGTGTGCGTGTGTTTGAGCTGATATGAACTATTTGAATCATGGCCTCTCGTTTGGTGTTCGGTGTGGGAATGTGGGGATTGGCATGTGGTCGCGCGGCGTATCTATTGCTGAACATACGGTTGCTGGATTGGGGAAATGAGTTGTTACATTTTTGCATAATTGCTCCTTTTACGTGAATTTGATTTAGTATATGTTGTGGTTTGTGTGTTGCTGGTCAGAATATTTGAGCTCTGGTCGCAGACTCGTGTCGGGGAGGGAATTGGGGACTGTAGTGCAGTAAGTTGCGACCAGCAAATGTTGTAAGTTGAGTGTTGATTTTCCTTAGTTGTTACGGTCTAATTTTAACAATTTCTTCTTTTCTCCATGCGTGCTCTAAATGGATTTCAAAGGCTATTGATTGTTTGATATTTCTTTGCCACCATGGTCTAGTTCTCACCAATTTCTTCCTCATTGCACACGTACACTAAATGAAATTTAAAGGCTATTGGGTGTTTGAATTTTTCCTTCTGTCACTATGATCTAGTTCCACCCATTTCTCCTCACTGTACCTGTACCCCAAATGGATTTCTGGACTAGGTATCAAAACTTCAGTTTCAATTTGATTATGCGCTGCCGTGGCCGAATGATTCATAGTTATTTTTAACCGGTTACTTGAGGAAGTAGTTATATGCTTGAAAAGGATGACTTTTAGTTCAGTATGCTACTTATGTGATTGTTCTGTTTTCAGATTCGATTAATTTACTATTGTGATGTTGTTATATATGTTATGAGATCGATCTAATTGGCATTTTGGGATTTAAATAATGTGATTTATTTGTTTACATGTGAATGGAGGTATAAGGGGGATTACGGCCCGGGTGGCCAGGTGGGATGCCTGTGTAGCATTTGGGGATTAAGGGAGTACCTGATTTATTTGTTGTGTGTGTGATTGTAGTTATAAGGAGAATTAAGGCATGTGTGGCAATGGAAAGCCTGTGTGGCTATGGGGAGCCTGTGTGGCTAATTTGTGGTTTGATGTTGGTGGTTATGAGTACAATATGTTGATTGAGGATTATGTGACAAGTTTTGAGTTGATACATATCACTATTTCTTGATTGATATTGTTATAGTTAATTTGTTATTTCATGTAAGCATATATTCATCGTAAGGAAGGGAGTGGTACACCCCGAGTACAGGAATACCTACTGAGCTTTCTTTAAAGAAAGCTCTTGTGTGTGTTTTGTGTTTAATTATTGCAGAGCCACGTCCACCAGGTACCGATGAGGACTGGTGAAGATCGATGGAAGATGCACAGTGCCTTTATCCTTTAGTCCATATTAAATAAATAGATTGTGACCCTTTCACTAGACTTGAACCTTGTTATTATGACGTATTTGGGGTTGATTGACATTGTAAGACTTAAGTTGTTATGTGATTTGGACCTTATAACTTATATCTCGTTATGATTTTAGCGACTTTAAATGTATAAAGGGGCTTGGGTATAGGCCAAATGGGCCTATACTGCCCTAACGGATCCGGTACATAAAATGGTAAAAATCGGATTCGTTACAGCCTTCACATCCACGACCACCGCCTCTCCATGTAGGATCCCTATCTCTCCTAGGGCATTGGCAAGTATCCATCAACTATCCTATCTCACTGCAATTGTAACAACTACAACTCTCTCCTTTCAATGATGGTGTGCATGTAGCTAATATCAAAGTAACCAACGCTCTAGCACCCGAAACAATCCTGGACACAAAATGTAGTGACATCTTACTCTCCTCCTGTATCATCGCAGCAATAGCCTCATCAATGGATGGTATGGTAGACTGAGCAAGAAGAATTGACCTGCGCTGAGCAAACATCGGATTCAAGCCATCTAGAAACTTCATAGTTTGTTTTGCCTCATCATTCTTTGCCCTCACACAATTTGGATCACTACAATAGGAATCGGGTAGGAAGTAATCTACTTCCTCCCACAGTTTGATAAGAATAGTAGAATACTTCTCAACTTTCTTATCTTCCTACACGAATCTCCTTCTCAATCGAAAACACACGTAACTGATTATCCTTTCCAGAGTAATTCTTTTGCAGCCGAGCCCACATATCACTCACAAACTCCAAACCATCAACTGAAGAAGCAATGGTAGGAGTCAGTGAGTTCAATAACCATATCTTCAATTGAGAGTTAACAACTTTCTTGTCATCGGTTTGAGTGATATTGTTTCCTTTCTCACCCCTGTCAGATAACCTTTTAGGTTTCTACCCTTCAGAGTAGTCTTAATCCGACGAGACCAACTAACATACGAGGACCGCTCGTCCAGTTTCAAGTCAATAATCGGTAGGTCAAGTTTGACCTGAGTGGTAGCTGGAACAAGAGATGAAGACCCCTGCAATAAAGTCCTAAAGAGTTGCAGCGTAGCAGGATCCATCTTCGATAATGCCTTCAACTATTTCTCACTCAAATTATCATCCTTTTCTGTCATCTCGCACCACTAAAATCAACACCAACAACGTAAAATCAACACTAATGTCTCCACTCTACTTTACCAACACCTCCACTTCACAACTACCAATACTCCTACAATCTGCCTAATTAGAGCCACACGTGGGCCTCTAAGTTTAGGCACTCCACCTCAATCCACAAACAAATACATCAACTAAAACACATATACGGACCAAACCGCACAACATTTTAAAAAACAGATGAGACAGGTGTGGCAACCTCACAGAATGGAAGAATCTGCTTTCCGGTGTCCGGCAGCTCCGGGAAGTGCAGGCAGTGGAAGAAAGCCCACGATAAGGTGAATCCAACAGCGATGTTTGCCGAAGTAAACGACAACTTACGTGCCCGGGATCTGACGAAAACCAACACGGCTGCTAGGGTTTCGACTGTGGTTTTCGCCGGATTTCGGCCGTTTCCAGCCTGTTTTGGCCGCGGAAAAGGGGATGCCCGATCGGTGCTCTCCCGGACGAGTATCCCAACAGCGTCGGGAATGAGATTGAGGATTAGGGTTTGAGAAGTTTAGCTCTGATACCAACTTGTGAACAATAGAAAGTGATTCCTTATTCTTTGTCACCATAAGAAACATACTTATATACTTGGATCGAAAAGTGACCCAAGTCCATAATAATAACCAACACGTGATATTGAAAAAATTGTAGAGAATTGATCTTGATTGTAAGAGCATGAGCCCTAGTTCTGATTTGGGAATTTCCCATTTCTTCAACGCGAGGATGGGATAGTAAATACTGTCCACTATTGTACCACAGTGTAAATATGAAATACTAACAATTATTTACCCAAAAAAAGATATCACGAAACCATCATACTCTTTGAAACTAAGATTCTTCCTTTCTTCTTCTTCTTGTGGCAAGTATAAGATTTCTTCTTTTGCTTCATTCAGTAAAAAGTGATCCCGTTGTAGGATACCATCTCTTGCTTGGTTTAAGTCGTTTTTGTACAAAGGTCCATAAAAAATTAAAAAAAGTTTCGGTAGGATGACATAATGAATTCTCACATAATTATGTGAAATGACATCTTAATAATTAAATGAGTGAGAATTGTTTTATCAGTTTGATCTCATACCTTTTAGTTTCTTATTTTTATCCAGAGTCGGAAGGAGAGGAACACTAGGCTCGAAAACATGTGCTGGAGGATTTGGAATCTGGCTTGAAAACATTTTCTTTTTTATAATAAAATCTGAGCAAAATTTATAAATTATTTAATAAATTCTAAATGCTAAACAAAATTGACAATTACTAGGCGGCGGAAAACTGGAATTCTATAAACTCGCAAGAGATCAAACTAATAAAACAGTTCTCACTCATTTAATTGCTAAGATATACTTTCATATAATTATGTGAGAATTTATTATGTCATCCCTAGCAAAATTGAATGAATAATGATACTTGTGCTCTCAACTATGATACACTTTCATACACCCCTCATGTGGTAACTATCACAATCACACATTAATAAATGAATGTGGTTATGTATATGGTTGTGATGAGTGCCACATAAGGAAATTTATGAAGTGCGACAAAGTTGATGGTACTTGTAGTATTGCTCAAATTGAATTAACACCACTTTTTGAAAAGGCGGAAGAAAAAAATAGCAAACAGCTCTCATCCAATCGGTATCGTACATTTCGATTCCCAACAGAGGAAATTTTTTGCTCCCGAGCAAAATATATTAGGTCCTGAAATGTTTTTTTGACCGTCGAATTTGAATCTAACGGTCAGATTAAAACCTTAATTAAATGAGCAGTTCGTGGGTCCAATTGACCGTTCGGACCAAATTATAACCCGCCGACCCACGGGTTTTTTTTGACCCGCGGATGATTAAAAAAATAAAACGGGACAAAAAACATGATTCAAAAAAGGAAAATGCTTCTCATACTACCACCTAGAGGTCACCAAATAGGGCGGGTCAAGCAGGTCCGACCCAGCCTGCCCGCGAAAAATGCAGGTTTGGGTTGGCCCGCCCTGTTTTAAAAACGTGTCAGGTCAGTCTGGTCTGTTTAGAAAACGGGCCAGACTGACCTATTTTTAAAAATAGGCCGGGTTAGATTGAGATTCCCAGCCCGACATGTTAACAAGCTGACTTGTTTAGCCTGTTTTAATTTATTATTATTATTTTTAAATTTTATATTTTTTCATACAATTTTTTTCAATCTTTCTGTTCTAGCTTCCAAGTTATATTTGTATCATTGTATTTTTATATTTTTTTTTCTACCAATGATTTTTGTATTATAATTTTATAAACCCTACCACTGGTAGGCTCCTCGCTCCCAGACCAGAGAACGTCGTCCGGCCAAACAGGCTAGTCCGTTTTGTAAATAGGCTTGCCTGGTCCGGCCCATTTTTTTGGCAGGGTGGGTCAGTCCTAGCTCGTTTTGTAAACAGGCTAGCCTGGTCCGGCCCACATTTGTAAAACAGGTAGGCTGGGTTTCAAAACCCAGTCCGCCAACCTGTATAAAACAGGACGGATCAACCCGCCACGCCCGTTTGGTGACCTCTACTACCACCCACACCGAATAGAAATCGAACATTTGAAATATTCATGTGGGTCCCACATAATATATGTACAAATAGCAACGCCTTAAAAAAACGCGAAGAAGCCAACAAAAATCTGAAACAAAAAACTGGGAAATAATCTTGTTTCACACGGAATAGTTTCAGAATTCACCATTCAGCAAACCAAAGAG
>JAOYMZ010046115.1:0-14607 GCA_025802335.1 Pinguicula primuliflora | reverse complement strand
AAACACATAAGGGTTCAGTATCACTTCGTTCGTGAGAAAGTGGAAGAAGGTACAGTGGATATGCAGAAAGTTCATACAAAAGAGAACCTAGCAGATTACATGACAAAGGTGGTCAATACAAACAAATTTATTTGGTGTCGTTCCTCTTGTGGCCTAGCAAAAACGTAAGCAGCAGGATGACAGGATAGAAAAATGGTGTGAAGATTGATTGACAATTAATCAAATCTTCAAGTGGGAGATTGTTGACAAGAAACCCCATGTGACAAAGAAATCCCATGTGACATTTAATGCAACAAGTTGAAAAGAGGAAAAGATTGGACGGAGAAGAAAAACGTGCGCATGAGAAATGAACAGTAGTTTATACTACTATTTTCACGCGTATTCTCCCCTATAAAAGGATATCCTCCCTCATTTGTTACATCCATCCTAAAATCTCCGAGTCTCATTACAGAGAGATATACTAGAGAGAAAAATAGAGAGTTTGAGTGTTTATCCTTTATTCTCTAGAGAGATTAAAAGTGGTATCTCTTAGTGGTCTAAAGAGATTGTAATTCTTATATTCTTTCATAGTGAAATTCTTCTATCCCTGCCCTTGATTTTTTCCCTAATTTATTTAGGGGTTTTCCACGTAAATTTTCGTGTTCTATTTATCTTCAGTATTATCTCCTACAAATTATTAGCTGTGATTTGGCTATATCCGTCCTATTTTCACAACAATTACCTAACCATAGATCTTTCCAAAATCTGATACATCTCCCATTGCCAACGTTTAGAGTCCATTGGCTTTGTAACTATTGTTCCCCAAGCATTTCTTGAATATCCTTCCACCAGGCTGAGTGAGATGCATTGGAGATGTTGTTCCTTCTTCTGCCAATCACATTTTCTGGATTTGGTGGTTTCATTTATCTATGATTGCCAATGTGCAGCACTCCGTCTCTCCCATACAGCGACCTACCAAGCGCAAAGTATCAATCTTCATATGGAGGATGATTCAAAAATAGACTCCCAACGAAGGAAAATCTACAGCACCGTAAAGTGATAGCAGAAAGTTTAGCAATTAAATGTGCAATGTGTGATGAGCAGTCTGAAACAGGCCAACACATATTCTATGAAAGCATTTTTACATGAAAGATATGGCAAGGGATAGGAAGGTTGCTGAATCTATTATCCACCTCTTATCAATGAAGAGCAGCTGAACAATTCAGGAAATATCCACATGCAAGAGCATAAAATGATGCAGATTCCAGGCCCGGTGATTCTGAATCAGACACCCCTGATATCAGCAATTGACCTGACAACTAGGAATCCACAACAACAAGAAATGAACACAACACAGACAACAAATCCATGAATTGACCAATTCATGGCGGCGAAATTGCAAGGAGTACAACCTGAAACCTGGTTCCCAATATGGGCGACAGCAATGTGGGTGATCTGGTCGTTTCGAAATGCTCGACATTTTGAACGAAGACGGACGAATTGGAAGCAATCACTCCATCAGATTTTTTTTGATAATGTAGGGAACCCTACCAAGGTAGGTAAACCCAATGTCCTACCGCAATAGCCTGCAAACCACGGTAGGGAGGTAAGACATATTAGACAAGCTATATGTGGCAGGCTCATGTCGCTGCAGAAATTTGAACCTATGACCTTTGAGTGCAATTGTCACTGTTAGAACCACTAGGCCAACCCCTCATTGACTACTCCATCGGATTAAGATTTCCATCTGGTAATGATTGAAAAGTAGAGATCGAAAAGGGCAATATGATCGCTTCTTTAGGTTGTTGGTTAGAAGACCCGTTACCGATCTTGACTGCGATCTAATTTGCACAACTTAATGGCGGATCATGCCCAAGAAAAGTTGGGCCTCATGTACAATTTTTTAAAAATTATCAATAGACGTACATTTTAATTGTAAAAAAATCAAGATTATCTAAAGTTATTGGATTTTTTTTGGGTAGGTATCTAAAGTTATTGGATTAGTCCAATCTGGGTAAATCCACCCATGCATAAGTTTTTTTGTCCTTGTACACTTAATTCAATAATGATACATGTATATAATTTTGGTATATATAATTATGTACAATCAATAGGATGTGTACACATGGAATGATGCACCAATAAAACATGTGTAGTCCCAATTACAATATCACATGTACACATTCTATTGCTTGTACATAATTATATACATCAAAATTATGTACATGTATCATTATTGTGAAGAATTTCTCCATCGGTTGCCTCCATCTGTGCAATTAAGACTCTTCTAATGCATAAATACATGGAGAAAATAATGAGGATTGTCTCTATTTTTTTTAAATAAAACCCAACGGTGAAAGATTATGCATTAATGAATAGAGAATCACTATCGATGCTTCATACAAAATCTAATGGATAAATAGCTAGTAGTTCAAAGGACCACAACCAACTTGTGTACATATTCACTAAAGCTATTGTCAACTTAATCTCGGTTCTGCGTGGTTTCCTGTTGAGGTTTGCTTGGGGGTTATTATGGACAAAAATGATACAAGATACCCCAAGTCTACAGCACTCTCACACCTTCACACACTCTTAAATAAGGGGCACCATGTGTGTACTCTCACGAGTGAAGGGTGTAGAGGTGTGTACACGCTTGGTAATGCCTTATGATGAGACTCATTCAAGGATGATGTGTGGCCAAGTGTTTGTCTTCATTAGCGTTTGCTATAAATATGGAGTCTTACTATAAGTCATCCCCAAGTATGTGCACACCCCACACCCCACTCACATCATATGGGAGCCCACACACTATGTGTGAGACCCCCTATTTAAAAATGTGAGAAAGTGTACGGGTGCGGTGGCCTAATAGTGTCTTATATAATTTTTGATAAATATGAGGGTCGCCGTTTCTCTCCCAATTTTCCCTTCATGGCACGAAACTTCTGAGCTGGTCCCTCCCTGTAGATGTGATCTCTTCACATAAACAAGCACACAAATTTCCCGTAACAAATTCAATCTCTCCTAAAAAAAACTGTTACAGTTCTCTTCATGGCGTCCGCAATTCCCGAGCAACTCCTCACACAAACCACACTATGCAAAACCCTAGTCGCCGGCGGTCTGATTCTGTATCTGGTGCTCGTACCGATCCTCACTACGCAAAACCAGATACCACTCCTTCTCCAATGGGCACAGACCAATATGGAGAAGACGATCGTGACCGAACAAGTCCCCCGTACGAACCTCAGCCACATAGCCTTCGGGTTGATGGGGTCCGTGCCTACCTGGCCACACCGCCGCGGATACATAGAGTCCTGGTGGCGGCCGAACAAGACACGGGGATACGTCTACCTCGACCGGCCCCCTACCCCCGACCTCCTCCCATGGCCAGCGGCCTCACCGCCGTACCGCGTGGTCGACAACATCTCCCACCTGTTCGAGGCCGGGAAGCCGAGGTACGAGCTGATGCCGAGGATGGTGCACGGAATCCTGGAGCTCTTACGGGATGTGGAGGAGGAGGAGGATCTTCGGTGGATCGTAATGGGGGACGACGACTCGATCTTCTTCGTGGACAACATCGCCGACGTGCTCGCGGAGTACGATCACACCAAGTACTATTATCTCGGGTGGCACTCGGAGAGCGTGATCTCAAACTTGTGGTTCTCGTTCAACATGGCGTTTGGCGGCGGTGGGATCGTGCTGAGCTACCCGCTGGCGGCGGCGCTGGCAAGGGATATGGATGGGTGTCTTGTGAGATACGCGCAGAGCACCTCGGCGGATCTGATCACGATGACTTGTATAGCAGATATTGGGGTCAATCTCACGCCGCACAAGGGGATTCATCAGGTCAGTGAAAATAGGAAGGTGGTTAGTACAAAATAAAATAAAATAAAAAATTATTGCAATTTAGAATCATTACTGGATAGCTAAGATAGCTTGATCTAGTGAAAATTACATAGACTTTGATTGAGAGATCTCGAATTAAAGTTTCAGTAAAAGCGCTTGACCAAGCGAAGCCTAATTCATAGGAGCTTTTGGGTTGAGTGCATGCCCACTAGATTAGTCGAGAGTGTAAAAACTCTCGAATATTAGAAAGGAGAGAGGTATTTCTCTCATTTTACTTACCTAAAAAAGAATCATAACTGAATATAATTGAAATTTAATATTTTCACTAATCCTTTTTTAAACTTCAATCTAGGTTGAGTTCTTGGATTTATATTGGTTGGTCACATGAGCGTCAAAAATGATATAGTACACCATTTTTTCATAATACCTTTTGATACGTCAGCACCAAGTTAATTTTTGAAAAATAACGACTCATGCATCTCACAAGTGTGCAAAGATAGTACAAAAAATGTTACCCTATTTTCTCGGGCTCCTTACTATTAAGGAAATTCCCAACAATTTCTACATGCCTAAATCACCAGATTTATGTAGAAAACTATTAATTAATATTTTTACATTGTTCTTCTACCTTTATCAGGTTGATTTACACGGTGACTTCTCCGGCTACCTCTCCGCCCATCCCAAAGTCCCCCTGATGACCTTCCACCACTTCGACGCCATAGATCCCATCTTCCCGTTCAAAGATCGCATGGAGTCCACGCGCCACCTCATGAAGGCGGCGGATGCGGATCAATCCCGTCTCCTCCAGCAGACTATCTGCTACCTACGCTCCGTGAACTGGTCCGTCTCCGTCGCGTGGGGATACTCCGTCCAAATATACGAGCAGATACTCACACGGAGCTACCTGCAGATGCCGATCGAGACCTTCTGGCCGTGGGCGAGAGGACCCGAGCCGCCGTTCTTCATGTTCAATACGCGCCCCGTGTCCAACGACTCCTGCGAGGCGCCTCACCTCTTCTTTTTCGATTCCATATTCAAGAGCGTGCGCGGCGACGAGATCCTCACCACGTATGTCAGGGCGAAGCCAAGGGGGATGCCGCCGTGCACCGCAGGAGGGAACCACTCGGCGGATCTGATGGCTAAGATCACCGTCTTCTCTCCGGCCACAAAGAGGCTTCAGGTTAGTTTGATGGTTATTATTTGTTCCTTTATTTTTTCTCATAAAGCGCCTAAAGAAGTTGCATGTCTTGAAAATTGCTATAAGGCACGCATCATTATGCGCACGCCAGCACGCCTGTGTCTTGTTGTGGTGGGTCCCATATATGTCAGTGTAGGGCCACCACGGTGCTATGTGTGATGTCGTGCCTGTCGTGCGCCAATGATGTCGTGCCGTATAGATGTCCTCGCATGTCTTTTGGGATACGTACCCGTCGTCATGCGGAATTCGGAATTAAAATTTGCCTAATTTCAATCCGATCTATTTGAGTTCAGGCCCAAAATTTTGGGCCTGATCTTGCCCCGATGTCCTGAACAAGTTCGTGATTTCAGTCCTCGGCACAGCTTAAAAAAAATAATATTTATTTTTTTGTTGCACAACTTGAAAATAAATTTAAGACTTGATTCAACTTCATCACAAAAAAATTAATTCGCTGAATTCCAAATAATCAATTTAGACATAAATTAAACTCAATTTCCTAGATTCCAAACAACCAATTAAGACATAAATTAAAATAAATTTCCTGAATTTAAATAATCAATTCCTTGAAATGCAAGATCAGAGAACAACACTGTATTTCTTATATGTTCATCACTTACTTTAATTGTATTGACTATTGTATGCAGATTTTTATTTATGGCAACTGTACTTCACCCCCACCAAAAATCAAACTATTTTTTTAATACTATATTATTTTTAGTTCGGGCTTCGGGCCTGTCCCGTTTAACATGGGACAAACCTGATCCCATCCCGAACTAAATTCAGGACCTGTTTTTAGGACCCAAACCCATCCTGAATTCCTTTTTTTTCGGGCTTCGGACCTACCACCCAAAATCCATTTGCCTACCCCTAGGGATACGGTGCTACTACATGGCCAGCACCATGTAGCCAACATTTGCTAGACACCCATTTTTGGGTTTTTTTTGTGCAAAAAATATTGTTGGGGGAGGGGAGGGGATCACCCCCTGCTCCCCTCCCCACCCTTCACAACATTCTGTCAATATACACTTACGACTAGGCTAAGCCTCGTTTGATAATATATATCAGTATTAAATATAATCAATACCTACTTTTTTTTTTAGATTTTGTTGATATTACGGCGACGAAGCTTTGCCATCCGGAAAAAACTAAAACTCTATTATATAAATTCTAAATTTTATAAACCCTATAAATATTATAGCTTAAAAATTGTACTATTTTTATTTTTTTAAAATTGATATTACGGAAGCTTCGATGTCGAAAAATCTAAAGCACTGTCCTATAAACTCAAAAGACTAAATGTTATAAATCTTAAATCCTATAAATCGTAGAACCAAAAATATTGTTTTTTCAATTTGTTTTTAAAATTAATATTATTGCGGTTTCGTCGCCAAAAAATCTAAATCCTATCCTATAAAACCAAAAAGTTAAATATTATAAACCCTAAAATATATAATCGTAAAATTGTATAAACCCAAACTACTAAAATATTTTTAATATTTTTTTTGTTTACACTTATTATTTAATAATAAATTTAAAAACAGTAAAAGAAACTATTTAATAAATTAGAAGCATGATCCAGCAGCGCCGTATGTTAGATGTGTTGGAAAGGAAATAATTGAGAAAATTAGGAGAGATTTGGGATTTCCAAATCTCTCCCTGATTTCTCGGGATTTACCTTAATCCCGGGACTTACCTTTTCACACATTGTATTGTCTATAAAAAGATGTAAAGTGTATAGTGGAAAAAACAAGAAAAATAAAACGAAAGGAAGGATCCAAGATCTTCCCGTGGAGTAGGGATTCACCCGAACCACGTAAATTCTGTGTCTTTGCAACAACATGGTATCGGAGCTAAGTTCTAAACCCTAGCAAAACTCGTCATCTACCATCCTACAGTTCAAAAGCATGACAAAAATGGTAGAGACAGAACCGGCAGCAACTCTCACGGAGGCTACCCAGGCTCTGTCCAAACAGATTGTCATCATCATGGAGCAACAATCAGGATCATCTTCCAGCGACGGGAATCAACCTGATGTACGAATCGACGTCAAACTCGACAAAAATAATTATGTACTATGGGCACGACTTATGGAGGTCACAATCGGAGGCCGAGATCGATATGAATTCCTCACGGAGAAACCCCCTGCCGAGACAGATCCAGGGTACAAGGCTTGGCGGAAAAGGGACTTGCAGGTATTCTCCTGGCTAACAAACAACATGGAAAGGAGCATTGTGAGACAATACATTCATTTTCCCACATCAGAGATGTTATGGAGCACACTGGCCCGTACGTTTAAGGCGGGTGAGGACAGTCTACAGATATTCGATCTGAAGACAAAGGCGAGCAGACTGGTACAGAACCAATCAGAGTTAGAAGAATATTACAGTGCGTCAAACAGCTTGTGGATGGAAATTGATCGGAGGAAGCCGAATCCCATGAAGTGCCAAGAAGACATTCTGGAATATAATCGGATCCAATCGGAGGATAGTTTGTTCACGTTTCTATAAGGACTAAACAAAGTTTTTGATCCGATTGTAAAGGGACATATTGAAAGCAAAACCTCTCCCTGATGTAGACGAGGCCTATGCTACATTGAGATTTGAAGCAGCACGGCGGGAGATACTTTCGCCGACGGCAAACCCAGACGACGGGTCTCAGAACCTTGGTCTCGGATCTGGCCTCGTAACCTTGACGGGCCAACCCAAAAGTTCATCATCGAACCCAGTAATTGTGACCCATTTGGAAACAGTGCTTCACGGGTAGCCCAGGCCTATGCTCGTCATCCCGGCGATGTTGTGATGAGTGTGGAAGAATAGGACATGTAAAGCGAGATTGTTACTGGATTGTGGGATATCCGCCCGGCCACCCTCTTCACTGACGGTCTAGAGGACAAAATCGGGGAACGGTAGCCGTGGGGGAAGGAACGGACCAGAATGACGAAGAAGACCTCGGATTCGCTGCGTTGAGATTCAGGAGGAGACAACCCATCCACCCACGAGCAAATTTCGGGAGAGATACGGCTAATTCCGACAGATTTACAGTGGAGACGACGAGCGAAAATTCTGAGGAGTCAGGAACGAAGCAACCCTACGGCGCAAAAACAGATCCGACGCCAGGTATAAGTGGAGGGGAGGGAAAATTACCATCCTGCCCCTCTACATTTACAAATGCAAATTTTTTAAAGAAGGGTGTTTTGGAGATTCTTATTTGGGAATCGTAAATTCACGTGCAAGAAGAATTAAAGGGAAGAACCAACAGTGGATTTTTTTTATTGTGGTGCTACTGATACGGTCTCATATGATATTGATGATTTTTGTGAGAAACAGGCTCCTAAACAGAAAAGTATTCAGACAGCTAACGGAGAGCTCCTACTTGTAAAAGGTGCCGGGATATCGTTGAGATCACCCCGGATCTCAAACTATCCAACTGTCTATATGTACCAGCTTTGTCCCATAAATTATTATCCATTAGTCATGTGACGAAAGAGTTGAATTGTGCGGTACTCATGTATCCCTCATTTTGTGTGTTGCAGGATATCCGGATAAAGAAGATCCTTGGACGTGGTACTGAACGGGCTGAGTTGTATTACGTGGACGAAGTCGTTTCACCTTCCAAAACCCTCGCCATTCGTAGTACTACATCCCAAAAAAGCTGGTTGTGGCAACAGAGCCTAGGTCACCCCTCCGATAATTACTTAAAGAAGCTTTTCCCGTATTTTTCTGGCTTTCCTATTTAATGTGACGCTTGTTTGCGTGCTAAGTCCCATCGCGCATCATTTGTGCCTAGTCGGACCTGTGCTGACAAACCGTTTTATATTATTCATTCTGATGTTTGGGGATCTGCCCCAGTGGTTGGCAACCTTGGTTTGAAATATTTGGTTCTATTTTTTGAAGGATAAATCAGATGTTATGGCTAAGTTTATTGAGTTTTATAACATGATTGCTACTCAGTTTGATATGTCCATCAAGGTTCTCTGATCTGAGAATGGAGGAGAATTCGTAAATTCCAAGATGACTAAGTTTTGCTCAGTAAAAGGATTGGTGCATCAAACCACATGCCCCTATAGCCCGGAACAAAATGGGGTTGCCGAACGGAAGAACAGGTTTCTGTTGGAGATCACCCGTGCTTTAATGTTGGATTCTAGTGTCCCATCTATATATTGGCCGGAGGCGTTATCCACTGCTACTTATCTAGCTAATCGCCTTCCTACTAAAATCCTCGAGTTTGCAACACCACTCCAGGCCTTAGCGTCTCACACCAAGGTGCCGTCATACCACATGCTACCTCCATGAGTGTTTGGTTGTTCTATTTTTGTCCACATTCCAAAGGTGAACAGAACAAAGTTTGAGCCATGTTCCTTGAAGTGAGTATTTGTCGGGTATGGGGTACATCAGAAAGGGTACAGATGCTATGATCCCAGAACAAAGAGACTTTTTACTACGGTGCATTGCAACTTTGTTGAAAATGAATTCTACTTTCGCAGCGCCTCTCCATCTAGTGATTAGGGGGAGTCAGTATGTGATCCACTAGATTGGATCAGCTTGCCATCTATTGTTGATACACCTCAGAAAGAGCTACCCATATCCTCGGAACCACCGCCACATGTCCCGTCCATAGCCTCGTCAAGTCCGAGAAACGTAATACAATCTGAAGGACCTCTCGAAGTGTCCACGGATCCTCCTTCTCCGAATCATCCTTCTTCTTCGGATCTACTAGTAAGTGACCCTCTTACTGAGTATACATTTCAGGATACTACACTTGTTTGTACTGACCCTGCAGGTCCACCAAGGGGGCGAGTACTACCAGATCGGTCAACCAGAGGAATAGCGGCCCAAAAATACATTGCTGATCATATCCTGGGATCCAAACGATACCCTGTGGCCAATTTGTTCAGGGGGAGCTTTGCAACTGCGGCCAAAGCGTTCACAATGGCCTTATATCATGAAGAAATCCCGAGAAATGTGGACAAAGCACTATGCATACCGGAGTGGAAGAAAGCAATGGAAGTTGAAATGGAGGCCCTAGTGAAAAATCAGACTTGAGAAACATGCAAGATACCAACTAGGAAGCGTCCTGTGGGGTGCAAATGGGTCTATACCGTAAAGAGGAAATCCGATGGTACAGTGGAAAGGTTCAAAGCAAGGCTAGTCGCTAAAGAATATACCCAGATATATGGAATTGATTATTCAGAGACGTTCTCCCTAGTAGCAAAGATGGACACTATTCGAGTATTGCTGTCTATTGCAGCCAACAGGGACTGGCCACCGTATCAATTTGATGTAAAGAATGTCTTTCTACATGGAGACCTCGAAGAGGAAGTGTATATGGAGAGCCCTCCTAGCTTCTCCCATCTATTACGACCTACTTAAGGATGCAGGTTAAGAAAAGCACTGTACGGACTGAAGCAGTCTCCCCGGGCTTGGTTTGGACGGTTCACTATGGCTATGAAACGGTATGGATTTCACCAAAGTAACTCAGATCATACTATATTTCTTAAGAGAAGGCCACAAGGCGTCACATGCCTAATAATCTATGTTGATGATATGGTAATTACTGGTGACGATGAAGAGGAGATAGCAACCCTGAAGTCAAGACTATTTAAGGAATTCGAGATGAAGGATCTGGGTAACCTTAAGTACTTCTTGGGAATCGAAGTTCTACGGTCAAAAAGAGGAATTTACATCTGTCAGAGGAAATATATTCTTGATATGTTAGCTGAGATGGGACTCATGGACTGCAAGCCGTCAGAATCACCCATGCTACCAAATCATGGGCTCACTATCACAGAAAAGGCCGAACCTACCGACCAAGGTCAGTATCAGCACCTTGTGGGAAAACTAATTTATCAGGCGCACACAAGACCAGATATTACTTATGTCGTGAGCGTTGTCAGTCAATTCATGCAGAATCCTCAGAAGGACCATTGGGATGCAGCGATAAGGATCGTTCGGTACCTAAAAGGGACTACTGATACTGGAGTGATTTTCAGAAACAATGGGCACTTGGATATGGAAGCTTACACTGATGCTGATTGGGCTGGAAGCCCGATAGATCGTAAGTCAACCTCGGGGTACTTTACCCTTATTGGTGGGAATCTAGTGACGTGGAAGAGTAAAAAACAGAGGGTGGTGGCCTAATCAAGTGCTGAGGCAGAATTCCGGGGCATAGCTAGAGGAGTTGCTGAAATACTGTGGTTGAGAAAGTTGATGACAGAATTGGGTTTTTCCCCGAAAAAGGCGTGTCCCCTAAAATGCGACAATCGAGTTGCGATACAGATTTCAGAGAATCTTGTACAACATGACAGAACAAAATACGTGGAAATCGACAGACACTTTATAAAGGAGAAGTTGGAAGATGAAGTGATCACACTTCCTTATGTGAGGTCAGAAGATCAACTAGCAGACATTCTGACGAAAGCAGTTGCCGAAAAGGCGTTCCACGAGGCTGTCAGCAAGTTGGGTGTCGAATATCCCACCAC
Source organism: Pinguicula primuliflora (assembly GCA_025802335.1). NCBI lineage: Eukaryota > Viridiplantae > Streptophyta > Magnoliopsida > Lamiales > Lentibulariaceae > Pinguicula > Pinguicula primuliflora. The sequence continues at coordinate 3,109 of JAOYMZ010046115.1, read as the reverse complement.
CCAACTTGAGGGAGAGTGTTGGAAAGGAAATAATTGAGGAGATTAGGAGAGATTTGGGATTTCCAATTCTCTCCCCGATTTCCCGGGTTGCCTTAATCCCGGGACTTACCTTTTCACACATTGTATTGCCTATAAAACCATGTAACATGTATAGTGCAAAAGATGAGAAAAAATAAAAACAAAGGAAGGATCCAAGATCCTCCCGTGGAATAGGAATTCACCCGAACCACGTAAATTCTGTGTCTTTGCAACAATAGTGCCGACATTAGAATCGGCCTTGTAAATCTTTGAACAATATTTGCAGCTAGCTCACTCCTTCGTGCCATCATCCTCAATCTCCACATCGTAAGAATAGTCTTGTCACACGTCGGATTTGATCACCCGCTTCTTAGATGAAGAATTCGACGTATAATCCATAATCTATAGAATTGTAGAATAAGATAGTAGAATAGGATAATGAAGAAGTGAATTGTTTGTAATTTTTAGAGTGGAAGAGAATGGATATTTATTATTAAAAATGAATATAAAAAGTGAAAAGAGCCGTTGAATAACGGCTCTATCCCCCAAAAATAAAAATAAAAAATTTAAGGATCTAACATGAAAGAGTCGTTGGCTCTTTCATCCAACTAAACGGTGACACGTGTCACTGTCTAATTGGAAAACCAAATAGCTCTTTCTTCATAAAATAAAATAAAAATTAAAAAGGGGGAAAAATAACACAGTTTGGTAGTCCAAACCGCCAACGGTGCGGTGCGACACCGCCGTTCCCGATCCAAACTGGACCGGACCAACGGTCGGGTCCCAAATCTTCACCTCTAATGATGAATGATACACGAATTGAAGTACTATATTATATTTGCTCAAAGATTCCAATAATGGTTTTGTTCCTATGGTATATTTTTTCATAGGAAATGCGTAAGGCTTGTTACATGTTATATTTAAGTTAACCCATACGCTCGCACCTGCGTACACGAGGCCCGAGCTATGATTGGGGCCGGGTCGATTTTCTAACATCGCATAGTTTGCACAGTAATTGATTTAGAATAAATATGATTATGACTCAAGTATTCAAAGGCGTGGTGGGCTATTCAACATTCAAATGCGATGGTCAACAATATTGAAATGCCACTACTGTTGTCGACTTGAAAGTTGAGATAGAAGTAACCCAATTGAGAAAAAGTTGACATTTGTATTATGAGCTTTTTGACTGTGTATCGATGTGTATAACATGATTGGTCGGTTCTTTCAGTGGATTCATAATATACATCTATATTGTCCTTATAAATAGAAATTGCTTGTAGCGGTTAGATTGGATGTTAGCGAACATTTCTTACGAGCTGCATTTGCATTGGTAGATGATGATAAATAAAACATGTGTTTGGTTTCTTATGATATTAGCCTAACACGTTACAAGGACAAGTATTCTAAAAGTTATGCTTATGTGGTGCTTAGGCGTTGACGACAGGTTATCGCCTCGAATAGAGTCTGGGCGGCCCTTCTAGGCTGTCGGGCTATGTGGAACAAGATAGGGCAAGCTACGTGGGCGGTAGTCACCTGATTCCTTTGAAAATAAAGAAATTGTGTTAGGTTTGATGAAAAAATGATGTACGGTATAGCTAAGATTGTGAAGTCCAATATCTGGTATTGGATCATGGTGCACAACTTAAAACCTTTCGTATACACCATAAACAACTCGATGAGAAACTGTGTCCCTTTCTGCAACGGGTCTTACCATTAGAAAGCCAACTAACTAGCTTCATGTTGGGCATCTAGCCAAATTTGGACTCTTACTCTTGTTTATTATGTTAGATAAATGTTAGGTGTAAAAGATCTACTTGTACAACATCAGCCGCCGGATTTTAGTTAGGTCAACTAAGAAATCTAATCTAAATGAGTGAAAATTTCAATCGTGATGATATAATAAAATATTAGGTGTAAAAGATTTATTTGTACAACATCAGCCGCCGGATTTTATTAGGTCAACTAAGAAATCTAATCTAAATGAGTGAAAATTTCAATCGTGATGATGGTATTTCACTATTTATAAAAAAATGTTGTAATGTTATTATGTTATTGTCTAGGACATTCAATTATTTTATATTTTATGGAGTTTACCTTCCGAAAAAAATAATGCAGCAATTGAAATTCAAATGCCAATTTTTTCCTTTTTTCAGTCGTTACTGAAAAGAAAAGGACAAAGAAATGGAATGGTGCTCCGTTCGCAATAATGGAGAAAATTTCTTCTTTTTTTTACATACACCTATTACATCAATTCACTTTTCTCTCACTCCATATTTTCTCTCTCCAATATATCCTCCATATTCCGCAACTATAGAAGGAAATTTCCACTCATACAATTTTATTATTATTATTTTATAATTTCTTTTATCATACTTATATTATTATACGGGACGGCTCTGTACCCCTCAGTTTTTGCCCTCATTATTTGCCCTCAAATCACATCCTTTCATCTCATTATGATCTAGTGGCTGTAATTTAATCCACCTTTTGACGTTTCCTTCTTTTCACGTTCTCCGAAAATCTTAATTCGTGTCCTCACTCCATCTTGGCCGAACTTGCGAGGTTGCTCTCCTGCCGACGGCGTTTTTCCTCTTCCCTTTGCTAACCCCTTTTCCTCTCGGACGACAAATCTTGCAGAGTCGTGAAATCTTAGCAAATTTCCTTCCGACGGCAAATCTTGCAGATTTTCGTTCGGCCACAAATCTTCCTCTTCTCTTCGCTAACCCATTGCTCGACACACAGGTGAGACTCGAGTTCTTGACTGATTTTCCAGATTTTGATTTTATGCCCGTTTTCTGTATACCTTAATTTCCATTGTTTTAGGTTTTATGCTCGTTGTATAGATTTCGATCGTTTTGATTTTTAATTTCCATTGTTTTAGGTTTTATGCTCGTTGTATAGATTTTGATTGTTTTGATTTTATGCTCGTTTTCTGTATAGCTTAATTTGCTTATTTTATTCAGATGTTAGAATATTTGGCTTTAATTTCTCATGATTCTGTGATGTTCTTGTGCAGATGGCACAACAATATTGTTCTACAGTGTAATCTTGTTCTTGTGCGGATTTTTGTGGCAGAAAAGAGTAACAA
>JAOYMZ010046104.1:0-14609 GCA_025802335.1 Pinguicula primuliflora | reverse complement strand
CAATGTACTCTGCTTCTGCAGTTGATTGAGCAACACTTTCTTGCTTATTAGTACTACAACAAACCATAGTTGTTCCTAGAGTAAAGCAATATCAATAGGTACTTTTCATATCATCAAGAGAACTTTCATAATCGCTATCAGAATATCCAACAAGACTCAAAGGAACTGAACACTTAAACAACAGTCCATATTCAAGTATACATTTGACATACCTTAAAATTCTTTTTGCTGCATGAATTTGTGTCTAAGCATTCATAAACCTAGACATTGTGTCTAAGCATTCATAAACCTAGACATAAGACTAGTTGTAAACATTATGTCAGGTCTTGTAGCACAAAGAAAAAGCAAAGAACCAATCGTATTATGATACAGTGAAGCATCAGCAAGAGTAGAAGGTTCATTCTTCATGAGTTTAACTCCATACACTGCAGGCGACTCACAGCCATGCAGTTACTCATGTTAAACTTATTCATCTGATCAGCGGCATACTTATGCTGTGAAATAAAAATACCTTTATCTGCTTGACATACTTGCATGCCAAGGAAATAAGTCATTTTCCCCCAATCAGTCATCTCAAACACACTTATAAGCTTTTGTTTAGAGATCTAGTTTTATGTACAGATTGATCTTCATCTTCAAATTGTAACAGATCAAATTGTTGCTGTTGATGAACATTAGAAGAGTCAACTACTTTAATTTTGTCCCAATCCAGTGTCGCTTTTCATCGAACTTTACAGTTTTGCTCACAAGAAACCGTTTTGTTACAGGATTAAAGATCTTATATCCCTTAGAAATAGAACTATAACCAACGAGAACTCCAATCTAAGTTCTCTTATCAAGTTTATCTCTTTTTGCCTCAGGAATAAAAGCATAACATACACAGTTAAAGATCTTCAGATGCTGTACTGAAGGCTTTGCGTTATGCCAAGCTTCGTATGATGTTTTTTTCCTTCTGAACTCTGCTAGGTAATCTGTTCAGGAGGTAGACAACAACATTAACAGCTTCAGCCCAGAACACTTTTGGCATACTTTTCTCAAATAATAAGCACCTTGTCATATTCAATAATGTTTTGTTTTTTCTTTCACTAACACCATTCTGCTGTGGTGTATAGATAACAGTCAGCTGATGGATAATGTCAGCTTCTTTCAAATATTACTGAAACTGATTTGAAGTGTATTCCGAGCCATTATCACTTCTCAAAATTTTTAGAGTAGTTGAACTCTGGTTTTCTGCCATTACTTTGAACTCCTTAAAACTACCAAATACTTCTGACTTCTGTTTCATAAATAAACACTAGCAAAATCTTGTATAATCATCGATAAAAGTCAATAAATACCTATTGCCACTCAACGAAGCCACGACCATAGGTCCACATACCTCAGAATGCGCCAACTGTACCTTTTGTGATGTTTTCAATTCATGGTTCATAGTAAAAGGTGTTTGATGCAGTTTTCCTATCTGACATACTCCACATATATCAGTAGAAGCATGTATAATAGGCATATTCACAACCATATGTTTAGATGCCATCAAACGGAGTGCATCAAAATTTGGATGCCTAAATCTTTTATGTCATAATATGGATTCATCACTAATACTGACAAGAACTTGTGTAATTGTAGCTTGTAAATCCAAAACAAAACTCCTATTTAGCATCTTCACTGATATAATGATATCATCATTAGGATCAACAATATCACACTGTCTATTTTGAAAAAGAATCTGATAATCTTTTTCGAGTAATTATCCAACATTCAGCAAATTTTGTGCTACGTTAGGTAGAAAATATATATCAATTTTCAGCTTTGTACATAAGGAAGTTTGCACGAAAACCATGCCTTTACCTTCAACAGTCAGAAAAGAACTATCACAAATTTTAACCTTATACCCAGATACCTTTGTCAATGAACTGAAACAATCGACATTTGATTTCATATGTTGTGTACATCCAGTGTCAAGCATCCAAGCTCTAGAATTTTCTCCAGCTGACTAATTTTCTTCAACAATACTAGCCATAAAAACATGATCTTCATCTGTTTCAGTCACTTTCAAAGATTGAGCCTATTGAATTTGTGCCTTCTTCTTATTACTAGGACAAACCTTATCCATATATCCAAATTTCTTGCGTTGTTTACACTGCACATCAGGCCTAAAATAGCAGTAGTTCTCTGTTTGATTTGTTTTCCTGCAATGAGGACAAGGAGGAAATTTTCCCTTCTTGGACTTCACTGATTTTTTTTATTGATCCTTTTTCTTATCATCTTTTTTCTTTTCCCAACTCTTCATCTTAGCATCAGTTAATTTACCTTTTGTTTTAGCATCTATCTTTCCATCGAACTTCCCACTGAATCTTTGAGCAGCAAGCAGTGCCTTATCACCAACTGATTTCTCACCTTCACAAAATGCAATTCGTTGTTCAACAGCTTGAAGTGCACTAACAACTTCAGCTACTATCAGTGTTCGAGAAGTCGACCGCCCCGGCGATAAGTTGCCTAAAACCTCGTTGGTGCCCCATTTTGGGCCTAATTGGCATGGCTGGGCGGCCCGTGTGGTGAGGCAACCGCCACGGCCGATAAGTCGGCCGTCCCCGGTCTGTTCGGCCCAAAATGGCCCAATTTTAAATTTTTATTAAATTTTTTCTTCCTTTTTCTTTTAAAACGGCACAATTTCATATTTTTGTACTTTTCAAGTTCTAACCTAACGCAACTAACACAAAAAAGTTCTAACCTAACGCAACTAACAAAAAAAAGTTCTAACCTAATGCAACTAACAAAAAAAAAGTTTGAGTTGGATTACGAGGCTGAGAGTGAGACCGAGGCTGACAAAGAAGAAGTACTACCTATGGAGATTAATGATGAAATTTGATATCTAAACTATTTGAATATTGTTTTGCAGAACTTTGACTTTTTTTAGTATATTTTTGTATTCTATTTATGTTAAACCTTTTTTTATATATTTTTTTGATTAAAAAATTAAAAAAATGGGGGAAGGGGTTGCGCTGGTCGGCCGATTAGTCGGCCAAATCTCTGGGCGGCCGGGGGCCGATCCGTCTCCGCAGCCCGATTTCTCGTACACTGGCTACTATTAATTTAGAAACTTGATATGCATCTTCCAGTGAAGATATTTTAGCTTCAAACCTAGCAGGTAAAGTCACCAAAATCTTTTCTACAATTTTGCAGTCATCAAACTTTTCACACAACAAGCGAATTTGATTTACCAAATGAATAAGCCTATAAATATAGTCCCTTTTTTTTTTATCAATATAGTCCTTCATCTTCTCAAAGTCAAACATATGTAACATCTCATACTCTTTGCGAAGATTGAAGAGTTGTAATTGTTTCGTACGCTTATTGCCATGCAAGATTCCTTCCAATAATTTCCAGATTTCTTTAGCTGAATCGCAATCCATGATTCTTCCAGATATTGTTTCATTAACAGCATCATGTAGCAAACTTACAGCTTTGTATTTTCTGGAAAAATTTTCTTCATATACCTTGATTTATGTGGCAGACGCATTGTGAAGTAGAATTGGTTCCTCATCTGAAATCACGACATCCCAAAGCAATTGACCCTTCAAAAATGTCTTCATCTTAACAACTCACATATTATAATTTTCACCATCGAATAAAGGAGGTGAAATTACAGCAGAATTTGACGTTGGCGAAGACATACTCGATCACTTTCCAAGCTTCAATAATAGTGTTGATTTTTGATCAATTACTGAAGGTTTTACTTGTTGAATTTGATAGATAAACAGAGATGCTCTGTTTTCTTATATGTGAGAGTTTTGCATAATCTATAAGAAGAAAAGAAAGTATTGAATGGGGAGAAATTTTCTAATAATGGACTATTGCTTGTTGGACAAATTCATATCTTGTTGGACAATAGATCTGGTCCGTCGAATTTTAAATCGATGGACCAGATTATTTGATTTCTTATAAACATATGTGACATTGAAGAGGAGCAAATTTCTTTTCTCGAATCACTGAAACCCAAGAGTTCACAAAAATCTCTTCAACCTCCTCATTGATAGACATGGAGAAGGCAGAGCTGAAACGCAATGATTAGCGAGGGGAGGTGCTGTTGGATGTGTATCCTATGCTGAAGAAGCTTTTCGGAGATTATCTGAATCCCAGCCTGTTTGACTGCATCAGCAAGAGAGAGAGCCAGAAGGTGAGATCCACGGATGGATATGGAAGCTTAAAAAATGATCAGATGGAAGAATTGACAAGAAAGCAAAAGGTAAATCCATCAATTATCAGCAAAGGGCAGAATGCCATCTCTAAAGGAAAAGGGGAGCTAATGGGCTCAAAAATCCTTGAATCTGTGGGGGAGAGGCTCCAAAATATGCAGAGTCCACTCATTGATTCAAAATAGCTCGAATGGGAGCAACCATTTAAGGAAATGCCAGCCCTTGATCCAGGAATCTTCCATTCTACAGCAGATAGTTCACAGTCTGAAAGACATTTTGCTTATGCAGAATCCCAACTGATGAAGCCACCTTGGAAGGGTGGAAAATCTTTTGTCCTCCACAAGATGAAGGCAGGGAAGCTAAGAGCTCTCTAGAGCCTGGATAGGGACACAAAAAATGCACAGGACAAGTCCATCTCAAGACTATAAACCAAGAACTCTTAGGAGACAACCTAAGCAGTATCATTTATCTTCTGTCCTTTAAATTCTGTCTTCTTAATTCTGGTATTTAAATCCTAGGAGTTTAAATTTTTCTGTTCAAGAATGTTGATTAGCAGACCCTGGAGCACCCTCAAAAACTGGAATGGAGTTGATCCAAGAAGGGGCACGCAGCAAAAAGAGCAAAAACCAGAACATCAGCATCCATGCAGAACTGAAGCAGAAAAATCAAGTTGTGAAGTTTCAACCCTTAACTCACCCCTCCTTTGTTTTTAATTCCTGGTTTCCACGTTCATTCATGGATAAGTGAGACATAAGTGTCGAGAGGTGGCTTTGAGTGGTTGAAACATCTTCAAGACCATTTTATGCACCTGTTTCTGCTGCACAGTCCTTAAAGTTCTCTAAATCCTAAAAAATTCTGTTGTTTATATTTTGTTGATACTTTTGCTTGGTTCATTATTTTCATTGATCACTCACATGAACATGGATTCGTGCTACTTATTCATGCTTTCATTTGTGTCTTATAATGCTATCTATGCCTATTTGGATGGTTGAACCAGAACTGGTATGTGGAAGTTGGAAGGTGCATGAGTTGAGTAATTTTCCGAGGCTGAGTGTTCATCTATTTTTACTTGAGGGAAGGGAGAGATACAGGATTTTGGTTGATTCTGGGTATAGAGATTTCATGAACTTGTTAAAGCCCCAAAATCCAGAGGCCTCACCTCAAGAAGTCACAAAAATAGTGTTGATATGCAGCAAAATGCAGAAACCAGAAAACTGAAGAGGGACTTTCACCTTGTGCTCAAAGATCGGGGTGTATATATCCAGCGAAGCTGAATTAAAATCTGAGAAAAATCCCTCATGCACATCAAGAGGAGGTATAAGTCCCTGAAGTTCAAATCAAGAATAATCTGGAGCAAATTTAGAGAAAAGACATTAATATCAGCAATCTGCCAAAAGTGCAGAAATGACTTTGAGGACTATTTTGAAGTATAAAGATCAAAATTTTGAAGACAAGGGGCTTGGCTTGAGTTTAATGTTATCCTTTGTCCAGAGTTGACATCAAAAACTGTCTACCATTCATGTAAGCCAAAAGTGAGAGACTATTATAATTTTTCCAACTCCATCACCGAGAGGAGCCTTTCACTTAAGCACTGTCCCAAAAGAAAGAGAGAGATGGAGTTGAGGCATGGCCTGAGAACTTTGCAAAGACTCATGCACCAGGATAGTAGTATGATGACGAGGAGTTGGGTTCACCTCTAGAGAAAGCAGAAAATAAGCAAGAAGTGACACATATGAGGCTGTCTAGGGAAACATGTCCATAATTCTGTGTAGTGACAATTTCTAGTCTCCAACTCTGCCTTCTCTGAACTTTTGAGTCCCTCTTTGAGCCTTTGAGACCTGTCCTTGACAGTAGACAATGCACAAATGTCAAATGAGTGCAGCTCATTGCTTGAACCAAGCTGTTCAAACCAAAAATCAGAACTGAACATTCTGTGCATGACATTCTCTCTCAGTCTTATCATCTTATACAATCATGCATATGTGATCTATTTCATCTCATTTCTGGTGTTTAGGTTTAGTTTATGCTTGAGAACAAGCATGGTTTAAGTGTGGAGGGGTGATGAGCCTGTTTCATATGCATTTTTAGGCTCATTTCACTTGTACTTTTCATTGATTTATTTACCTAAATATCTATTTCGCACCTCATTTTGTGCTTAATTGTATCAATGTAGGACCAGAACCTAATTTCAGCAACCTGGTGAGAATCACAGATTTTATGGAAGAAATCCTGCATTTTTATGCACAATTTGTGCAGCCCAGGATTCAGCAGCTCAAGGCCATGGTTTAGACCAAAGACTGATTGATCCAGCCATCTGATGGGCTCCTAGAGCTACCTGGATCCACACAGCACAGACCAGACTTGATAGAGTCATGATAAATAAAGATACACCCTCATCCTGGAACAATAAATCAGATGCAGCTTATGAAGACATGTTCTGGAGTATATGTTCTCTCGAGGCCGAGTTGCAGCAATTGTGCATATAAGTCATAATGCAATTGCACATTTCAAAAGGTCCAAACCACCCCAGACTTGGATGAGTCATGAGAGATCAAGATGCAGCTTGATTCTGGAGCTAAATATCAGCAAGATGCCAGCTGGAGTACCAAATATCAGAAAGTGTGCAAACTTGAAGAGTTGTTGTCCAAAGTGTGAAAACCAGACCTAGGCTGCTTATATGTGTACATTTTGAAGGTTCAAATGATGTATCAACGTGTGATACAATCTAGTATGACACAAGTGCATCTGATCAAGCCACAACATCTAAGAGGGGACTAACTGCCAAAAGAAGAAATGACCAAGTTGTTAAAAACAGCCTTGCCAAATCTGGCAAAGTCTAGAGAATGATTGTAGTGACCTTGCTCGGTGCATATCTCTCACTTGGATGGGGGGATAATTCTGAAATTTTACCACGAGCTAGGTCAAGAACCGAGCTTCAAATATCATGAGGAGTCACAACCAGAATCAGCCGTCACAAGGAAATATTACGGAAAATGTTGATTCTGTTTGCTGAAGTACAGTCAGTTACACATCTGTCCACGTATTGATACACATCTCCTAAACAGCTATAGGGATAAATCTGAGATTTTGCCACAATATACGTAGGCCATTCCTCTTCAAGTTAAATTTAGGTTGCATTGTCATTTGAGTCCTCGAAGAGAACTTTCTAGAAGCAATATCAGTAAATCAGTGCACCTGCAGATGAGAAGACACTGCTACACCTCAACAAGTCTGCTGCTCAGCACATATCCGAGGGACCAGGGTGTAAACTCACATTTTCCAGGGCTCATACATTGGAATAGCTTCACTTTAAAGTAGAGAGTCGAATTTTATCAGAAGGGAGGCGATACCAGAAAATCCATCTTCATCCGGAGAAAGTAGAGGAGGCAGATCATCCAGATCCTGAAGCTGCTGATTTCGGCTGCTATGGGCTGCTTTTCTTCGTGTTTTTCGATTGTATTAGCTCATGCTTTTCAAGGCTCAGTTGAGCCTAACTACATGTTTTGATTCGGATCGTTTGTCTTAAATATCAAGTGTTCTCATTCCAGTGTCTTGAATGTGTTGTGATTTATCAGTTTATGGAGTCTTGATCACATTCTATAAGCTATACTCATAGTTCTTGCATTAACAGCAAAAGCACTTGCATGAATAGAACACCAAGCACACTCACACCTTCGCCCTTGGGGGATGTCCCCTAGCTTTAGGTGTCATATCCAACAAACCATTCATGTGTGATCTTCTTTTCACATTCACGAATGGAGGTGAGGCTGTAAAGCCAAAATGCCTCGCGTGCTTAGTAAACTAGTTAGTGAGCCTCAAAAGGGACCTAGCTATATATGAGTTTAGTGGTGTAATGGATGAGTTATGCATGATAGATAGGATTAAAGACAGAATTGGTACATGTTGTTAGGTAACATACTGCAGCTTTGAATCACTCTTCTTATCTGAATTTTTACACCAGTTTTTGTTGCGATTTAGATTGAGTTGTCTCATAGCTTTTAAAGCTTGTCTCCTCAGCTTCCTGATGCATTTGGTTTCACCCCATTCTGATTATCCGTCTGCAAGATATGCACTTCTGAACTTGCTGCTGTCATGATGAAAACTGATTTTCTTATAACATGTATTGACCTTGCTCCAAGGTCGGATGGATGAAATGACGGTCGGCTATTAGAGTATTATGCGATAGAAAAGTCTCACTCGAGTTAAAGAAAAAATTTAATAAAATGTTATAAGACCGGTGATGCTCTACGGGTCAGAGTGTTGGGCTACAAGTCTCTCACATGCGCGAAAATTTGAAGTGGCGGAGATGCGGATGCTAAGGTGGATGTGTGGTCGTACGAGATTAGATAAGATTCCAAATGGGGTCTTTAAAGATACACTAGGTGTCGTATCTATAAGTGTCAAACTGAGGGAGGGAAGGCTACGATGATCTGGACATATACGCAGAAGGAGTATGGACGAGCTAGTCAGGAGAGTCGAAGGATTACAAGTCGAAGGGCGACGAGGGCGGGGGAGACCTAAAAGGACATGAGATGAGCAGATTCGATTAGATCTAGTAGGATTAAACCTCTCCGACGACATGACCTCTGATAGGATGAGTTGGAGACGTCATATTACAGTTAAAGATATATATGACTATATAGAGCAATTATTTGCCCATTGACATATAGACTGATAGGAATAAGTGAGACATTACTAGTGGGTAGGTTGCATCTAATTGTATTTCATTATTTACGAGTAGAATGCAGTTATTTAGTTTATTCATTATTTGTGTAGACATTTATTTTGTCGGTATGTTTGTAGTGCATGGTTGGGTTGAGTAGTTATCTCAGTTATACATGCTTCTCCTTTATTATTATTATTACTATTATGATTATTTTATTATTATTATTTTTTTTATATTTTTTTGAGCTGTGAGTCTCCACGGAAATGATCTTTCCATCCTATTGGGGATGAGGCATGATTGCGTACATCATACCTTCCCCATAACCTGCTTAAGGGCAAAATTTATTAGGATATGTTTGGTGTGGTTTGATTTAATAAAAAATTTTACTTCACATCTAAGATAGCAAGTTGAAACGACCACTTCCTCTTATCAAGGAAAATTTCGTCGTTTTGGGTGTCATGTCATTAGTGTATGGGGTGTGATTTCACATTTTTAAATGAAATTGAATATTATAATATTATTTTATTATTATTTTAATACAAATTTTATTTTTTTATAATTTTAAATATACAGTCAATCGCTTATTCTCGATCAAACAAGGCACTAGGAAACCAAACATTATTCGCGGTATGGCCTGGTATCTCTCCACTAATCATCTGAGGATATGAATTGCTTCTATCGTCGACCTCCCTAGCAGAACTAAATATTGCTACATCCATGGGATAAATCAATAACAGAACATTGAAAATCTTACTCTGTGAGCTGTCTGAACATATGGAGACTTCCTCGACAATGCAGCCTATAACATAGCAGAAAAATTCAGATTATGATACAGTATGGATAAAATATATAACTATGTTCTAATTATATTGACAAGTGAAACATACCTGAATGCTGGCAGGGTCCCAGTCAATAAAATTGGCAAGTTTTCTCTCGCCTATTCTCTACAAACTTTCATTCACTTTTTTTTTGAAAGGAAAAAAATCAGAAATAAATACCTAATTAACCATACAATTATTAAGTATGACTAGCATTATTCTAAATAAATTTAGGAAATAATGAATTAAAATACAGCAGTACCGCCAAGACAGAATAAATATCATCATTGACCGACATGGGTGAACAATCAAAATTCAAACATGGTGTTAAGCTCCCGAGATCGCTGCCGTGTGACTGGTCCGGCAAAGACACTCTCGTACAACTCGTTGGTGATATCACGCTTCAGCTGCTTTTGGTGAGGAGAAGAATGTTTCTTCTTCCCTCTACCTATGATGTAACTTAGGATCTGCTGTACTCAATTGTATGGGGAGGACACACCCTGTTTAGACTCAAAGATGAGGAGATCTAATACCCACTGTAAGAGAGCAAGATACATTTTTTCATTGATAATGTTCATACAAAAGTTGACTGCTTAAGTAGAAGGAAAACGGAATGTGAAACAGCACTCAATAATTGCAGTCATAAATACGGCCAGCTTATTTTCTTCTTTTTCAATTCACTTCGAGCCTTGTGCCTCTTGCTGACGGTTTTTCCTTTGATACACTTGCAGGTTGTTGGGGCACTGTTTCTTAATGGCTCCAGGGGTCCCAACACATTTTCTCGTACTTTCTTCCCTATGGCATTTAATATGTCCATCTTCTCCTTTATTGTAACTACCTCTACTAAAATATGTACGCAGTGGAATAGTTTTTTCAGTTGAACAAGGACAAGGATGCTGAGACAAAGGCAAGGTACAAGCAGATGATGTACGGATCTCCAAACTTCCCACATTTCTCCAATTCTTGAAATCGGCAGCCATGGCAGTACTGTGGTTGAAGCAGGATCCTCCAATTTTGGTTGAACTTTTATAGTTTTTTACGAGGAGCAACAATCTACTTGGGGATAAACACGAAAAAATTATATGAGAGTTACAAAGTACCGATTAACATGTTGGGATAAACCAACCGGCATGGAATGTATGGAAGGCCACGAACGCTCGACATTTTCTAGACACAGAGCCACAGATCAACGCAATTGTACATCAGATTAAGGCGGAAACATGGGAGTGGCGACAACTCTGGCGATGGAGAAACAGGAAGAAAAGGAGATGGCGTGAGGTACAGGAGCCGGAAGAGAAGGAGAAGTCGTTATCCGGGAAATGTTTTGAAGGATGATGTACAAGACATGTTAAGCACGATTAAAAAATGTGTTTCGATTGTAAATATGTACAGAATATGTAATTTTATAATATAAAATTCCTTACAAAAAAAAATGTTGGGATATTTGTCACACATGGATTTTACATATAAATATCAACAAACTTAAATAGGAATGTGGTGCTATAATCTATCACATTGGGCTTAAGATTTTAATAAGGGTCAACACATATTCCTATTTAAGTTGACCCACACATGCGCACCTGCGCATACGAGGTCCGACCCGAAAGAGGGTAGGGTCTATTTTCTAGCATGTTATTGGAGCGGGCAATATATAGTTCGAGAGTATTTCTGGAGAAAGATCTGAGTATTGAAACCATAGGTGGGTTCATGGGCATTTGACCCAATTTGGGTATTATTTTAGGAGGCATCGATGATTGTTTCTGAGATTTTCGTAACTATATTCGGGAAAATCTCAATTATTGATCTTATAATGGGAATCAGCTCTATTGGGCATTATCCGTAGGGTAGTCCAAGTCTCGACAGTGTTTACCTAGTTGGACTAGAGAGTGTTGTGATATTTATCCCACACAAATTTCACACATAAATATCAACCAACTTAAATAGTAATGTAGTGCTGCAATGTATCATCTTGGGCTCAAACTTTTAATGAGAGTAACTCACATACTCTTATTTAAGTTGACTCACACACGGACACCTGCGCATATAAGGCCCGGACCTACAGTAGGGTCAGGTCTATTTTCTAACCTAACATGTTAAATTATAAAAATGACTTAGATTCATGATCCATCCATCAAAATTTCTGCATTTCTTATTCAAACATTTGTGTAATTCTAGTATTTTTTATTATTTAGTAATTAAATTAATTGTTATGCGTATCCATTCTTGCACCATACTGGTTAAACTAACATATAGGGTGGGTTTAGTAGTAAGGATTATGTAGGATATAATAAGATGAGATTTAGTGGGATAGAAAAATACATCATCCGTTTAGTAGGCATGATTATGTAAAATTTTAGAGATTTAGGTTATATTGTGATTTTAAAATATAGTAAATCATAAATCGCTAAAATCCTACCTAATCCGGCCGACTAAACGTATGATATATTTTCTCATCCTACTAAATCCTATCCAATTATATCCCACTAATCTCTCCTACTAAACCCAACCTGCCCTTAGTCAAAACTAGACTGGATTTGATTTTTCACAAAATACTTGAAATGCCAAAGTCAACGAGTCAAAACAAAACTGCCGTTTTCCAACCGTTCGATGGTTGCGTACATTCATATTGGTTCATCTCCTCTTTTCTTTGGCTTGTTTTATGTTTTAGGCAAGCAAAATTGTTTCATTTTAATCCACCGTCCACATATCACTCATGTTAGGTTTTTTTTTTTGGATAAGTACTCATGTTAGGTTGTTTAATTTAATTAGTTTAGCTGTATATTAAAGATCAAAATCTGATTTTCTTGTTGCTCGAGTGGAAGAAAACCCAGACCGTTATCCTGAGGTTCTTTTTCTTTGGGTTGGATAATCCATAAAATAAAAGTATCATTTCCAATTTTCATCAACTATCATGGCATGAAGAAACCAAAAACACCGGAGGAATTTTTTGGGAAGAATTTTGCAAGAATATAAGGTGTCATTGGGATATTGATTGACCATAAAAAGGGGCTAACTCAATGCATGTTAACAATTCAATTTCTTTTGAAATTCTTGTCATATTTTCTTCGGTATAGATTGAGTTTTTTATTTTTTATTTTTTGTATAGATAGAATTCAGACATACCTGTAGAGATGAAATAGTTTGGATAAATTAATGACCCACTTATTCATCTTGGGTTTGGGTTTGGGCTTGGCCTGTGTTATAAAAAATTAATCAAATAAGAGGTCCAACTAAAAACTATAAAAATGTATCTATATAATATAGAACGGGTTTGACACTTTTAATTGTACATTTGCAATCTTTTTAGTGAATTGACACTTTTTAACTTTTTTTACAATCTCTTTTATCCCTTCTTATTAATCCTCAAACTCTAGATACGTCGGGGTTCTGCGACAGTCGCCATTAAACTATCGCTTCCCTCCTTTTTCTTTCGATGACTTTGCAATGACGCTTCATTCTACAATTCTTCCTTTTCAAATAATAGCTTCAATTTTATCGTGACTTTAGGCACGGGTTATATCTAGTAAATATAAATATATGCTGGGGTCCGAGTGTGGACCAAGCCCAATTTGACATACCTACTCGAGTTAGTGGCATTTTCATTAATTAATTTGCGTTGTTCAGTTGTATTTAAGTAAATATATTATATCACATATTTACCCAAAAAATTGAGACACTTTCTGTTAAAAAATAGACTCCACTATTTGGGCTTGGATTGTGATGTGGACCAAATTATAAAAAAAGATGTGATTATTCATTAAAAACTTGAACCCATAGATATTTCCTTATAAATTAGTTTATAACTCTTTCATAAATCTGTGTGGAATATAATTAGAACACTTTCATCATAGAAATCAGTTATACCATATATTCAGTCAGAGCTAATAAAAGCGCTCAGGTGTATCTAAATATAAGATGATATATTGAATTCGGCAGAAATCTTCATATACTCAGTCCTTGCGTGCTCAGTCCGCACTCAACTTTTCGTAGCACCATCCATTTTCGAAATTGGTCGCACCATTTGAAAGCTTATACATTATAGATGAAAATACACATGCTTTGGTCCGGTTTCGACGACGTTATCACTGTTTAATGGAGGGTTATGCATCCCCTTGGGTTAAGTAGTCCTAAATAGGGTTTTAGAAATTTCCGGCGACACCGGACCAAAGCATGAGGATTTTCATCTACAATGTGTAAGCTTTCCAACGGTGCAACTAATTTCGAAAACGGATGATGCTACATAAAGTTGAGTACGGACTGAGCACGCAATGATTGAGCATACTAAGTTTACCATTGAATTCGGTACACCAAATATTCAGTAAGAGATTTCATGTTAAACAAGTTTTCCATAATCTAATTATGTATTAATGCCATATTTTTATTTTGGTTTAGTAGTTATTTATATGTATGATCAATCTTCCCTCCCTCCCCCAACATCCACATTATTACACATTTCTTCCTTGCAAAACCTGTTTCCTCTGAGGCTGTGAGGCTCTGATGACATCCACCCATGGCTGTTGATAAAATAAAGTTAAAAAAATATTGGAATTAGTTCATGTTTGTTGATTATAGGAATGGATGGAACAAGCCGGAATCCTTGCATTCCAAGCCCAAAATGCTCAGAACAAAGTAGATTATGATATATATTTTTATTTATTTATTATTTTTTGGGGTGGGGTGGGGGTAGAGAAAAAATTCAAAGTTGTGCCACAGTAGTGTTAACAAATTCCGTACTGTCTATTTTTTGGCGTCACTCTAAATCGTAGTAATTAAAATGCATGATGAGTTTTGAAATATCCATACACGGACAATCCTGAGATGATCATT
This sequence comes from Pinguicula primuliflora, assembly GCA_025802335.1. Taxonomy (NCBI): domain Eukaryota; kingdom Viridiplantae; phylum Streptophyta; class Magnoliopsida; order Lamiales; family Lentibulariaceae; genus Pinguicula; species Pinguicula primuliflora. The sequence goes on along the minus strand of JAOYMZ010046104.1, from coordinate 105 downwards.
GAATTTTTTTTTTGATAAGTAAGGTATGTGTATTTCTTCATGTTGGAATGTACATATTTACAATGGGAATGAGATTAATCCCATTAAACTGATTCAGCCAAATAA
>JAOYMZ010046093.1:0-14609 GCA_025802335.1 Pinguicula primuliflora | reverse complement strand
CTAGGGTTTATTGGGTTTAGCCCTAGGGTTTATTGGGTTTAATTCTTGGGTTTAGGGGATAGAGTTTTAGATTTTTTTGGCGGCGAAGCCGCCATAATATTAATTCTAAAATTATAAATTTGTAAGATTCATACATTTTTAGAATTTATACCACCAAAAAGGGCCGTTTTAGAGGGGGGTGCGCAGGGAGTGTCCGCAAAGGGGGTGCCGCATATCACTACTCCCCTTTCATAGCTTACACACTTTGCTTTCTATTTTCATGTACTTAAATAGTTGCACTTGCACAGATGGTTTCATGTACCACATAACTTACATAAAGGTTCATGTACCTATAAAAAAAATATAAAGGTTGATGTAGAGATTTTTTTTATAAATAAAAGATCTATTTAATGTTAAAATTCAGATTTACAAATGTACATAACTCATTCTCTTATTATTATTTTTTTTGATAAGTAACTCATTCTCTTATTTAAAATATCGCAATTAAGATTTTTCATTCCCACAGGAGTTTTAGGATCTTCATTTCACGACCCTTCTTCCCCAATCTCATGGCCTAAATTAGGAATGAGTATGGAAAATGAAGGTGTCAGCCGAGTTTCCGAGGTGGACATTAGGCATTTCAGATCCAAGTTCCTGCTGAATTTTTTTTACCTAAACAATTGCATTAGTTTTACCTTGACACTTTACTTTGCAATCTTTTCTTTTCTGCAAGAATGACCAATCAGAAGACATTGGGACTCAACCATATCTCTTGACTGATATGTGTGCAAGCAGCTTCGGACCTGAGTTTCAGACAAGAGTTTCGGAATTCTGGGAGCTATTCCTGACGTGCACGTATTCAATGACGAAAAAGGTGACTCTAGATTTTACCTACACCATATATACACAAATCTAAATCGTGATTGTAAAGATAAGGTGACCAAGAAAATGGCATGGAAAGCCGGTTCACGAGTTAGTCAGACTAAGTTTCACAGTCAGATGAACAAAATTTACCACCAGAATCCAAAAGCACACGACTAACTCGTGAACATCCATTTTGAGATGTGGACACTGTCGTATGATGGAAGACCATGCTGTGGAATCATGACCACGAATCAGGTGAAGTGCTTTAATAGAGTGTTGAAGAGCACAAGGCGATTGCCTATTACATCGATCGTGCAACAGACGCATGATAATTGCATTGACTACTTCAACGCACGAATGAGTGATTGTTTGCGCATGACATCATCTCTTGATGCGTGGAATAAGAAGGCCAATACGAGCGAGCTGTGGCATGTTCTCTGATGCACGAAGTGAAGGCATTCGATCAGCTTGAGGATGGAACTCGCTTTCACACACAATTTTATACTAAGGGCTCACGTGAATCCCAGCATGTCTAGTTAAGTATCTACAATTGTTCTTGTGGTAAGTGATCTCGATACGGCATTCCGTGCTCTCATGCCATACAAGTTAGTTTTTCATTAAACAACATTTTACTAAATAACTTATATGCTGATCTTAACATTCTAAAATTTCTAGACTTGCCGAAAATATCGCAAGGATCCCATAGATTATTGTATTTCGGAGGTGACAATTCTCGAGCTTATGTGAATGTATGAACAACCATGGCATGCGAGGGGTCTACAAATACAAGAACCAACTCCAACATTTTTGTTGATACACAAATTTAAACTGAAGAAAAAGAAAAGGACCGGTCGGAGAACAGCTGATGGAAGAATACATAATGAACAGGATGAAGACGTAATTCCATCTCAAAATAGTGTAGGCAGACCTCCTGGTCGTGTGCGTGATACAGGATGTAGGCATGAAGGCCAAGCAAGTGATGGCGTACATATTGATTGATATATATAGTTTTGTTTATTAAGCATTTGTATCAATGAACACATGTTATGGAAACATTTATTACGCAAAAGCCAATACAACAATTTAAATTTCAAACTAAATGCCCAACAAAATAATAAAACTTCTCTAAATTCATAGTATTCATATTTTTATACTTATCAGTAAATTTCTCTTTGTCGTCCACCACAAGTAAGTGGGTCGTTGCATCAATAAGCGCATTTTTGCCTCCATAAATGCTTTAACACGAAAATACTGCATCTTTCACCATGAGAACTCATCCTTAACTTGACGAGGATAGGGGGATCTATGGCAAAGGAGACATAGGAAATAACAAAATACCTGTGCACAAATTCAGGCCTAAATCCAGAAATAGAACATTCACAACCGATGTAGTTTTCATCCCGCATACCAGGTTCCGATGAAATGGAACTTGATTTAGACCATCCTCTCGTTGATCCTGCACTAAATTACATAACATGAAATTTGGGAACCATATTCCCTGCCGAAAATTCTGACTTCGTCACTGATTGTCACTATCCAATTTAATGAAATATTGTATTGGGTCTTCCAAGTTCCAATTGCTTATTAACAAATCAGCGACTAGTTAAAATCATTGTTCGAGATGGCGGCCGCCTAGGTGCTTTTTTTGGCCTGGCCGTCCCGAATCGGGGCTGGGTGTCCGCCCAGGCGCTCAGGGCTGGCGCCCGACTTCTTTAACATTTTTTTTTTTGCAAAAAAAAAAAATTAAAATTCTTTTTTGCCTTTGCGGTCGGTCGCCGCCTAGGCAGCCTGAGCGTTGGGCGACCCCAAAACGCCTTGGGTCCGCCCAACGCATTCTCGAACACGGGTTGAAATGTAGGGTTAAAAAGTTGTGAATTAGCATTTTTTCCTTCTTGCTGAAATTGGTTAGTATTGAAATAGAGAGCTCGATATGCAGCTCGAAGGATAACCGTTTTAACCGTAATGTAAACCTCACGACGATTGCCAGATGGAAGAGTTTAAACGGAGTAAATGTTCGGAGGCATTAAGGCCCAATATATATGCTGCTATTTCTATTCCAGTAAAAAGAATATATTATGGACATCAGTCTGCCAGTGTCATGTTGGCAGCAATTGATCATGTCTGAAGGCCGCAACGGTCTGTTTATCAACATTCATGTACTGAGGAGAAAATAAGATCGCGGGGCAAAAGCCCAGAATGGAAAATAATTTATAATTAGGTAAATATTTATCAAATATATAAAAAAAAATTTGTTTACCCTCCCAAAAAAAACATTCATGTATTGAGTTTTATTTTAAAGAGGATAAATAGTGGGTCTCCACTTAGCCCTCATAACTCGAATTCTCGACCAATTGGTAAAATGTGAAGCGCCTTACCAACTAATTCAAGTACTGAGTTAAACAAAAATCTATAACGATTCATACTGCAAGCCGGCGTCATTTTTCAAAGAAACTGTAATGCACTGGTCGGTTTTGATTAAGGCACTGTTTGCAAGTTCTGCTGAAAATTAGTTTTTGGCTTTTCAATCGTAGAAGTCCTTTTTATATTGTTTGCGATTTTGGCTTTTGACGGTAGACTGTCGGTGGAAAAGCCCCCAAAAGCCCAAAAGGCAAAAGCTCCCTTAGAGTAGCTTCTGGGAGGCTTAAAGTGGTAACAATTTTGTAATTATTTAAAAATTTACTTTTAAGATAATTTTGTATATATACAAATCGATAATACTAAAATACTCCAAAATTTTTCCATATTATATTCATTTTTTCACACTATTTTTTTTAAACTTTTACTATAATAAAATTTAACTGCAAACACGTTATAACTTTTTCTAAAAAATAATTTTTTTAAAAATCTTTAAAAATTCAAAAATAAATTTTCAATAAAACCGTTAAAAAACTGCCCCGTGTGCTAATAACGATTATTTACGCATGATAATTTGAAACTTTTTTTGGGGGTAAGTGAAAAATTGAAACTTTGTTCGCTCTCTTTTGCGAAGTGTGTGTGGCCAGCGATTAACCTTGGAATTTGATGCTATCAATAACTATTTACCCGTTAAAAATCTCAGTTTTTGTACTCGAACTGATGCTAGTTGCAGGAAGATATGAATATGGACTGCCACTTTCTTTCTACTACAGCAGTTCCATCTTTTTCCTTTTCTTGCTCCAGGATTCAGGGTTTTAAGGTGTGGTAGAAATCTTCAGAATCATTGTTGACCAGTTCTATCATCATCTCTTTATCTATGTTTGCTTTTTGATTTTATCTGTTGATCAGCAATACGTGAAGTTCATGGCTTTGATGGTCTATATATTCCAAGGGCTAGAATTTGTTGTGTGGCTTCAAAGTTTGGTTGATTGATATTCTTATTCGGAGATAGTATTTTATATTGTCTTCGGTAGTACTTATGATACGATAGTAATAATGAGTTGCATCGCTTTGCGAATCTTGCGCTTCTAGTTTCAATGTTGCATTAGTACATCGCGGCGTATTAGTTCAGACCTAAAAAAGTCATGTGCCTTTTTGTGAGGGAGAATAGATCTATTGCCCTGAATAGTTCATTTCCTTTAAATGAAAAATTGAATCTTTACAAAGAAGTTTGGAGTTTTTTAGGTGTATTTGAGATCATTGCTGATACCAATTAAGATTTAAGATCCATATAGAACTTTACTGGTTGTATAGTTGGAGTATTAATTCTAGTATGTATTACTTGATGCTTTTCGGCTAACGGTTGTCAATGTTTATAAAGGTCTTGAAATCCTAATATCATCCAGGCATTTCCATATTGCTTTCGATATTTATTTTTGTATGGCACAATGTCAACAAAAATGCTTGATCTTTGTTTGATGGTGCAGGGCATTTCAGTTGCACATAGTAAAACAATCGGATCATCTACATATCCCTCAGTATCACATTCTACGCTTCCAAATGCTTTTATCCAGCGTTGGCAGTTTGTCTACAAGAAAAAATCACCATTGAGAGCGGCCAAAGGCTCCATTCGCTCAGAAGCTGAAAAGCAAGGTTGGGATGTAGGCAGATTTCTGAACACACTTTATTTCTTCAATGGTCCTCCCTCACCTGCTAAGGTTTGGTTGGCTTGATTCTCTCGTGTTATTTTGCTTCTGAACTTATCAACTATTTCGGTCTGACAAGCTTCACTGATTTGAAGTTCTTTGAATCTCTTATTGAGAAACTCTCTGGTCCATCACCTAGCGAAGCCGCAAACTCAATGAACACTTCTGGAATCATGCTAGTGGTTGGAGCCACTGGAGGCGTTGGCAGAAGAGTGGTGAATCTCTTGCGCGATAAAGGGTTACCAGTTCGAGTTTTGGTACTCCATTTTGTACATAACTTCTTGTGTCAGCTTTAATAGGAGAAATGTCAATTAATCGGGATGAGAATTTATAAGTAGACAAGGAGCTTGTCTCCAAACCAAAGACGAGGCTCTAATGCTAGATTATGTTCTTTTCAGGCAAGGAATGAAGAGAAAGCAAGAAGAATGCTGGGCCCAGAAGTTGACTTGGTGTGTTTCCTTGCTTTTTTGGTGCTTACACCCATGTAACTTTTTCTACATTTCGTACATTTTACTGGCAATTTCGTTGGGGTGGGGGGGTGTTTATTATATCCTGGGAGTTGGCTAGTCAAACATTTATGAGGTGTACTTTATGTGTTTTTGTGGACTCTATTCAGAAAGCAAGCTGATATTGGAGTATTTGCACTCGGAGAAGGAAAGTAACTGGGATTTTGTAAATACCCCTACATGAATTTGAATGAGTTTTCTACAACTGTAAGGTTTTGGGTATATGCTCTCTTTCATCTTAAAATTATAGAAAATGAGGACTATCTAAAGATATAAATAAATAGCTTTGATTGGTAAACCGAATAAAGTTTCATCAATTTACAGAAATCAGAAGTATTAACTGAAGGACTCATGTCTTCACCATAAAATCCTCAACGATATTCATTGCTTGAACCTCAGAAATTCGCTAGACTTCTTCAGTCTGAGATTTATTAACTGTAGCAATGCATTTATGCATGTTTTCTTACGTTATCAGCGTATTTTTTTCATACAAACATGCCGACATGCTCATGAAACTGATTTCTCGCATCCATTACGAGCATTATTGATATCTCTGTTGTCAGCTAATTTGGACGTGGAGTTGGGTATCATTCTCTTATTTTCTCAGTGTTATCCTTATACATTCTCACTGGGAGTTACATTTTGAGGTCTCAAGATGGTTCGGTTTGATATTACTGGGGCTTTTTTATCGATATATATACTAGTTGGACCTGTAACCTAAGCAACAACTTCTGACTGATACTTTTATTTTGACGTTAATTTGTCAGGTTGTTGGAGATATTACAAAAGTAAGCACACTGATGCCGGAATACTTCAAAGGAGTCAAGATGGTTATTAATGCTGCTTCTGTAATTGTTGGCCCGAAGGAAGGTGATACTCCAGATAGGGAAAAGTATAACCAGGTACACCCAATGAGATGTGAAAATGTATACCATACCTGTGAAACGGCATCAAACTTTACCTGAACTTCTTATCTCGTTCTTTGTACTGTGAAGATGCACATGGTACTTTGTTCTCTAACTGTCTAACACCCTACTAATTGTATCTCGGCAGGGAATCAAGTTCTTTGAGCCTGAGGTTGGTAAAATTATTTCCTGAATCTTTACAAATTTATTCTTTCATCCTTAGCAGCATGATGTAGCACTTAAGTCCGACACACTTAATTTGTTGTTTGATGCAGATAAAGGGTGATTCCCCTGAATTGGTGGAGTTCGTCGGAATTAGAAATTTGATCACTGCTATTAAGGAAAGAGTTGGCCTCCGGGGTGGAAAACTAATATTTGGATTCGAAGGTATGACCTGGTGAAGATCATTTTGGTCAAGTCATGTATACCTTTTTGTATTAGCTGAATTTCTTTCTTATGTGATAGCATTTGGATAGATTTGATTATGATCAACAATATATCTTGAAACACTTTTTTCTGGAATAAGCTGTTCAACAGTAAACAAGTTTCTATGTCGGAAAAATTCTAATATATCTATAAGCCTTTGAATGCATCTTGCTTCTCCTTGTTCACCTACATTATATTTACCTTTTCTTTTATATGCTGTTCGTATTATGTTCCAACATTATCTGCAACAGGTGATCTATCTAGAGAACTTCTTTGGGGTGCACTGGATGATGTTGTCATGGGAGGAGTGAGTGAAAGTACATTTGTGATTGATCGCAAAGGCGGTGAACATGGTGCACCAACTGGAATTTTCAGAGGTAACTTTCACTCCCATTTGAAAATCTGGGGGACTTGGAAAATAATGTTTCCGTAGCTATCATAATCAACAGAGCCTCTCGTAAACGGTGTAAATTTATCCTCAGGAATTGTTTCAACAGCCAATAATGGAGGCTTTACAAGCATCAGAACAAAAGTAAGTTGCTATTACCTCTTTCCATCCCTGTAATGAATGTTATACTATTCCTTATTGCCAGATATATGCTCTCTTGTACTTCTCTGGTCGAAGTAAAAAGTGGTATGAAAAACTTGTGACTTTCGTTAATTAAATATGATGTACAGAATTTCTCTGCACCAGAAGATCTGTCTGCATATGATGGCCTAGAGTTACGGATTAAAGGTGATGGTCGCCGATACAAACTTATTGTTCGAACAAGTCGTAATTGGGATACAATTGGATATACTGTGGGCTTTGATACTGTAAAGGAACAATGGCAATCGGTTAGCAATCTTTCTTGTCGTTTCCTCGTTCTGGATCAACAAATCCGTAAGTGTTTGCTGCTAATTCGTGTGCTCTGGTTAACCATTCCCAGATCCGTCTGCCTTTTTCTTCTTTGCGGCCTATATTTCGGGCACGAACTGTGCCGGATGCGCCACCATTCAATCCCAGCCAAATTCTATCATTGCAGGTATGAATTGCCAAAACAAATCATTGTAGGTATCCTATATTCTTCAATCTGTAGTCAGTTTTTTTGGAGAGCAAAACTAACTCATACTGATTGCAATTTACAGCTCATGTTCAGCAAGTTCGAGTCCGATGGGAAGTTAAATCCAACTTTTGTGGAAGGGCCATTTGAGCTCCCAATGTCAGCCATACGGGCCTACATGAAAGAGCCAATAACTCCTCGGTTCATTCATACCATAACTTTTTTACTACAATAGTTAAATATGGAGGTTTGGTTCTGTTTTTCGTTTATGGCCTCCATCTCATAAGCTCCATCCACAACTCTCAGGTTCGTGCATGTGGGCTCCGCTGGGGTCACTAGACCTGAAAGGCCAGGACTTGATTTAAGCAGGCAGCCCCCTGCTGTCCGCTTGAACAAGGAGTTGGGTTTCATTCTCACATACAAGTTGAAGGTTCCTTTCCAATATATTATGTAATTACATATGTACTGGGATCATAACAGTCTCAGCAAATCAAAAGACGACTAGTTGTGTATTGCACTACTCAGATTCCTGCCCGTATAAACATTTCATTCAGTTTTTGTTACCCATCTGATCCGGCTGTTTACTATAGGGGGAAGATTTGATTCGAGAAAGTGGTATTCCGTACACAATTGTCAGGCCATGTGCATTAACTGAGGAACCTGCCGGAGCTGATCTGATCTTTGATCAGGGAGATAATATAACTGTATGAGCATCAATAGAAAGTTTATGGAGAGTTGGTTGTGCTAGGAAATACCATGAATAACTCTTTGGTTGACACTGGTGTATAGGGGAAGATTTCCAGGGATGAAGTTGCTCGGATATGTATTGCTGCACTAGAAAGCCCGTATGCAACTGATAAGACATTTGAGGTTGGCACAGACTCAATCTGTATTCATCTCATACTTCAAGTTTTGCTTTACTGGATTCCGAATAGGACCGGATTCAACGATTAAAGGTTTGTCTTTTGCAGGTTAAGAGTGTTATTCCATTCAGTGAACCATATACTGTGGATCCAAAAAATCCCCCTCCGGAAAAGGACTACAATGTATATTTCAAAACGCTGAAAGATGGTCTTACAGGGAAAGAAAGTTTAGAGCAAACTCCCGTTCCTGTTTGAAAGTCCGAGCAAAGGTGAGTTTATGTCGGCAATATAAAAAACTTTGTATCGAACTATGTACTTCCATATTAGTCATTTTTTTGGATTGGTAAAGGTATCGAACTTTGTACTTCCATATTGGAAGGTATCCAGCTCATCAGTTGAGCTACTTGGGTTTGATTCATAGCCGTGTTACCTGCAATTTTTCGTACCAATTCACATCCAGTGAAGAACAGGACATATGTACAAATGGCGAACCTGTTCTCAATGCAAGATACATCATTTCTTCTGGTTTTCACTTACATATAAACATCAGGCACCTTAGGAACTTGAAGGAGATAGGATCCATCTCCATTTGGTAACGCTTTCGTCTATAGCCAGACTTTCGCCCTCCTCAGATCTCTCTCAAAGATGCATCTGCTTTTTTCACCATCGGGTCCGAGGCCCAAGCCAACTATAATACCCTTTGACACAGGAGATCTCATAGGACTTTTTCCCCGCATCTAATATCTCCTGTCTGCTGTTGGTGTTATTTTGTATAATCAACTAAGCTTCTGGATGAAAAAAAACTAGGCTTCTCACATGATGCAATTCGATAAAACATTGCTCATGTTTCGGTTTTTTAGGCCTGATTGTTTACTGATTTTCTATATGCATTCTCTATTTCACAGCTGGAGTTGGAAAATATGAACAGGATCATGGAGAACAAGCATGATTTATGTCTGCCTCACGCTGGCTCGTAGCAAATGCGTCGCATGTAGATATGATTTCTCAATCCTTATGTTCCATAACAAGATTGAAAGGGAAAGAAAGGTACATGGTCATTATAAGAGTCCCCATATATGATTAAACACAATTTGTGCCGTAGTGAAATTTTTTGTCTTCCACGACGTTCAATAACAGATGAACCTCAACATGCATTCGTTAATCTTGGATTCGTCCCTGGATACCGCACAATTTGTGCCATAGTAAAATATTTAGCAGATCAAAAAGATATATATGTATCCTGCTGATTTGAAAACAAAGTATCTTAGAGAATAGACAGAACCAAGATAAATTTTGTCTGATAGGGCAACATGCTGATACTCTGGTTGAAGGAGCAGTCGCTCTCTGTATAGGAAAACGAGGTAAACTTTGTACCAAATGTTTCATATCCGCCAACCATTTCTTACATATTCTGATATAAATCCAATGCAGGCACAATGTACGTGCCAGCTCAATTTCATGTACATATATTAAAGGAATAATGTATGGTCGTGATGGTTGTCAAATAACGGGGTGTCCATTTATTTTGAGGGTACAAGTAGCATTGCTCGTTAAAGATTAGAGCAAGTAAGCATATTTTCTGGGGCGTATTTGGGATTACAACAAGCAAGCATAGTAACGTAGTGGAATTATGAATACAGTAAATTTGAAAATCTTTTCAGCCCTTACTGAAAGTTGTATTGATCAGCATCTCTTGGGAGAACACAAGCATCCCTGTAAGTGTAAACAAGAATCATTCAAAATCGATTCAAAACCCAACTTAGTTTTTGCCAGCATTTTCACTGACAGAATGGAATGAAGAAGAGTATTGTTTTTACACCCACGTTGAAAAGAATCCTTGCTCTTCTTCTTTCCAGCGCTTCCAGAGCGATTCTCAGCCTCGCCGCCATGTCGTGTTCGGTGAACATCTGTCCCGGTGAGCTGAGAAACACGCTTCTTCTGATGGGAGGAGACCAGAGTCCGCTCTGTGAGAGATCGAAGTCGAATTCTGATACATCGGAGAACTTGGAGAGCAGTCTCTTGGAGACTGAGTGTGGAACGAGCTGAATTATTTGTGTAGAGACTGAGGTTTGAGTTGTGGAGGAGGAGATTTCAGAGATGGACATATCTGTGTTTGAACAGAGAGCTTGTGAAGAAAGATAACACGTCTAAGAACAGGAAGAAGAAGAGAAGGATCTCACAATAGTACAGTACTTTGCTGTCCACGTCTAAAAATAGTGTTTATATGCGTTTATAGCTAAAATTCAAATGCCTCGTTCAATTCCCATTTGTCCTCCATTAGGATATTGCTTACTCTTTCATTTCCAGATTGCATCATTGCCAATGCCAAATATCTGTTGTTTGTGAAAGAGGTGGATCAGATTTCAAAATCTTTTTTTTTTAATTGTAATAAAAAAAATTTGCTATACCGATATTCGAATTCTTGACCTCACCTACACACACTCACACCATTAAGCCAAATTCATCTCGAGATTCCAGAATCTAAGCTACTCAACAAACTGAATAATTTCAGCTGTTTGGCACACATGAGATCATGGAGTTTTGACCCATGACCCATGAACATTGACAATTTATGGTGATTCCATTGTGAAAACTTTTCACTTATTGTTGTATTCTTATCTTCAGTTATTGCCATAGAGTAGGGAGAATATAGTTGCTAGGTATTGATCACCCAACTACTGGTCATGCCAAAATATGGTAGCATCACCCCTCCTAATCCTCCTCCTAATACAGTTGGCAAAACTGTTCTTATGAGAACACCTCCTTCAGAATATTATGACACCAGGCACAAGGCTTTGTACAATTTTTCTTCTTTCCATAAGTCGGTAGAACTCCAAAAACAAAAGAATTTTGATCCATGTATCATTTTTGCATTGATGATGTCAATTTTGATAGTGATGACGGGAGGTGACCTTAATTTATAATAGCATTACTATTGTAAATAAGTTCTAGACCCGACCCTTATAGGCTCAGTCAAGGACATGTACACGATGAAACGAAGACTGGTTGGTTTAGTGTTTTAGGGTGGAGGAAATGAGGTGAGTGGCTAACCAATAGATCTTGACTTCAAGTTTCAATCGGCCCACATGGTCATGTTTAATCCAGTTAAGCATTTGGGGTGGGTGCATACCCCTAAATTAGTGGAAAGTATATTCTTAGAAATTTGAGAGGAGTTTTTTGGACTGGGTGTATGTCCCCAAATTAGTCTGGATTCTTACAAAATGATGTTCGAGTACAGACCTTCCAAAATTGTCAACAAGGAGTAATGAAAATATTTCTTTCATTTAACTATCTAAAAAAATATAATCTTGCTGAATCCCAATAGGATATTTAGAAGATCTAAGTAATCTAAATAGAATATTAGATATTGTTATTGAAATTGGTGTATGTATTATAATATGTATTAGAAGATCTAAGTAATCTAAATAGAATATTAGATACCCAGGGAAGCCCAATGCTTTTTAGACCTCTCTTTGGATTCGGGCCATGAGTGAACCAACTTATAAGAAAAATGTAAGTTACTCTAATTAAAACCTTGAGCCTAAGGTGACAAATTTTAATACCACATTTTCTTACAAGTTGGTTTATCTTTCTGTCTCAGATCCGTGTGAGACATTCTCAACACACCCCTCAAGTCTAACTAGATAAATCTTATTAACATTTAAACTATCACACATTGAGGAACCAAAAACGCTTTTTGAAAATGAAACTCACTCGGGCACGAAACTCGAGACAGCCCAAAAGTCATTTCCCAGTGAGCAAATCATCATCGGAACCCAGATCTACAATGGTGAACTAACAAAGCTACAAGATTTATCACCCTCCTCTCCCCGGAGACGCACTAGGCGCACCGGGGGGTCAGCGATTTTGAGTTTTTATTTGAGCTTTTTCTGTTCTACCACCACCTTCAAACGCCCCAACCTGCCCGGTCCTGGACCATCTTTGTACATTTCTTAGAGTTTTCATATGGCCCCCATCCTGACTGCTTGTTCCCAGCACCCCTTTCCAATTCATAGAGAAACTAGGACAGGGAAAGCCGTAGCCCTAGTAGTTAACCAACGTACGTAGGCATCGCCCAAATGATCCATCCCCTCGATTAGGACCTAGTGGCATGGAAGCACCAGTAGAGGCGCAGACGACTGTGTTCGAGAGGCTAGGACACCATTACGATGAGCAGGGAGCCGGTACATCTGCAGTGGAAAAGGAAGACGGGTTAGAGGAAGGGAAAACATTTTACATTACGAACTTCCCAATGGACTGTACTTATGAAGAGCTCATGGAAACATTGAATGAACTAGGTAAGATTACCTCCTTTTTTGTGGCGAGGAAACTTTCTATCCTAAATGAACCTTTTGGTTTCGTAACCTATACCTGCGAGGAGCATGTGGAGACATTATTGAGCAGCCTGAACAGTGTCTGGTTTGGTACATATAAAATGAGGGCTAATGTTGCCAGATTTCAGAAGGCTAACAATGGAAAGTATAATGTGGAAGCACAAACAGTTAGACCAAGAAGAAGGTTGTACCCTATCATTGACAACTCTCCCAGAACGACAAAAACCTATAGGGAAGTGCTCAATATTGATGACAAAGGGAAGAAGCCAATGCAGCAAGGCAAAACCAACAAAGTTGTGATGAACAAACATGTAGCCTGGCAGAAGCATGTGCTAATACCGAAGGGGTGTCCAGATTTGGTGTTCAAAACAACTGTGCAGGACACAAAGTGGCTTAAAAATAGGAGAGTATGCATGCTTCGTCCCGAAGTACAGTGGACAGATTTGCAACGAAACCTACTCACAGGTGGCTACAAAGAAATCAAGGTGAGCCAAATGGGAGATGACATGGTCCTGCTATGGGCAAATGAATGCAAAGATCTAGATGCCCTACTGAAAACTGACAATGAATGGCTTGGCAGATGGATCACCTCGGATATAGATTGGACAATGCACCCCCCGAACACAAAAAGGTTGAGATGGATCAAACTATATGGAATACCTTTCCAGAGTTGGACAATGGACATCCTCAATAAGGTTGGAGCAATGATTGGAAAGGTTATTTAGATCGACAATGCAACGAAAGACAGAACCTATCTTGAAGCAGCCCAAATTCTCATCCGTACAGATATACATAAGCATGTCAATAGTACACTATGGGTACTCATAGATGGGCAGGAATACGAGGTTAGTGTGATTGAAGTAGGAGAGGGCAGAATTGATGATTATAACGAAATGCGGCTGGATAAGGGAAGGATGGATTGTGATTCAAACTCGGGCGACAATGATGAGTACTCAACCTTTAGACTTGGGGTAGCAAGTGTAGATGAAACTGATTCTAAATGAAGGGGAGCGCTGAGTGGATAGGAAAAAATGAAGGAACTACAAGAGACATTAAAGGAACAGTAGTTAAAAGCAGAGATGAGCAACATACTCAGTAACCAAAACCATGAAGTGGATCCTGTTGAGATCAAAGCCCAACTCGAGGCATTGGAAAGAATAGAATAGAACATTTGGAGGCAAAAGTCAAGAATCCAATGGGTGAATTTGGGAGATTCAAATACTGCTTATTTTCACAAAAAGATAAAAAGTAGAAGGAAACAAAATAATATTGCAGGAATTGTCGAATGGACAGTGGGTTGAGGAGGTAGAACTTACCAATGAATGTTTTAAAGACCATTTCCAAACAAGATTCACTGAACCATTGGGGCTAAGACCAAAACAAGAACTGGAAAATAACAATGTACTTAATGAGGAAGAGCTGACTCCGCTGGAAGAGCCCTTTTCAGCACAGGAAGTTAGACATTCAATCAAGAATTGTGGGAAGAGAAAAGCCCCTGGCCTGGATGAATCAAAATTTGCATTCCTACTGGATATGTCGAGCATGCTAGATGAATTCTGGAATAATAGGAAATTGGTGAAGGGAGGGAATGCTGCACATATAACTCTGGTTGCTAAGATAACCCCCCC
>JAOYMZ010046082.1:0-14609 GCA_025802335.1 Pinguicula primuliflora | reverse complement strand
GAAGGAGATCGAATTGGCTTTGCCCCAAGCATCCGTGTTCTCTCCAATAGATCCAGAATATACTTGCTTTGTCGAATATGCAAGTACTCCTTATCGCGAGTGGCATGCATTCCAAGAAAATAGCCTAACTCACCCAAGTCACGAAGTTTGAAGTGGAACTCAAGATGCCGAACCAGAGTATCAATCAAACTCTAATGTGTACCAGTCACCAAGATATCATCAACATATACCAAGACATAGATACGCGCATCAGACTGATGAAATGTGAAGAGAGACGTATCCAGTTGTGAGCACTGAAACCCATACTCAAGAAGACAGGTGGACAGGATGACATACCATGCACGAGGAGCCTGCTTAGACCATAGAGAGCCTTATTCAGGCGACAAACATAATCAAGATGAGTAGAAGAGACAAATCCAGCTGGTTGTTCCATGTAGACCTCCTCGTGAAGGATGCCATTGAGAAATGCATTAGAAATATCAAGCTGACGAACAGACCAACTAAACTGTACTGACAGACACAGGAGGAGGCAAATAGTTGATGGTTGAATCACTGGACTGAACGTCTCTTCATAGTCAAGGCCATAAGTTTGTTCAAATCCACGGACCACTAACCGTGCTTTGTAGCGTTCAACAGAGCCGTCAGGCTTGGTTTTGATCTTATAAACCCACTTATTGTGGATAATGTTGTGATTAGGCGGTCGAGGACAGAGAGTCCACGTGGAGTTAGCAATCAATGCATCATACTCATTTTTCATTGCTGCACACCATTCAGGAGAGACCTTGGCCTGATACCATATTAAAAGAATTGAAACTCAGTTTCATTACATACAACATATTGATGTGTAGTGTTACAATTTATATACAAGAATTCACAGGATCTATATTGATGATCTGCTCATTAAATGAAGGCGTGAGCTGCCTCCATTCTTGACTTTGTAGTGCTTGGCTTGACATTGGCATTGGCTTGATATTGGGATTGGTTTGACATTGGGATCTTCTTTGTAGTGCTCCCTCGATTCTTGACTTGGTAGTCCTTTATCTCCTTAACAAAGACTGGTATTTGTCCGTGGCCGAGGCCTCGGGTTCGAAATGCACGTTTGTCTGTTTAGGTATAAGATGTAATTTATAAGAAATATAAATATGCGCGATGATTTATGATAGCAGGAGTTATCTGTATATAAATATCATAAATATTGGATTGAACGTATTCACAAATAATAATTAAAATATAACATATAAATTATGTTCGTTCTCTTCTACTAAATATTTTAAAATAATCAATTGAGTATGTGGAAGAAACATGTAATTTATTCTATATTATTGATATTGATAGTTTCGAAACTTATGAAGACACAATTTTGTTGGTCAACATAATACGTGATATGGTTATAATACTCTATGTGAAATAGTTTCAGAGTTGTCTTGCAAAAGAAGTAAATCATAAGGCATGCATACTTATAAATGCAAGTCAAGAAAAATAATAGGAACAATATAATTTAAGAATCGTAGTGCTTACCGGTAGTACTTTGAATCATAGATTCGTGAACATTATACGAATATTACGGCAAGCTGCTCTCCACATGTGAATCTATTATGAAATGGATGTAAGATATATGGTTTTATGTAATTCATTGACATAATCTCTTTGAGTTACCTTTTGGGCACACTGCACATGCGAATAGTAAATGCGTCAAATAGTGACATGATGTGTGAGCCTCATACTCCGACTATGTAATAGCTTAACTGTCAGAAATATGTAATAAATTCGAAATTAAAAAATTATAATAGTATATATGGATAATAAACATGGAATGAAGTCAGCAAAACAAACCTTTGTTATCCTTGAACTTGAATAGGTTGACACTATGCATTTATTTTGGAATTGAGGTTTTCGTCACAATAGTGATGCGTTATTGCAATAGAACTTCAAGATAGACGACGTTCTCTGTTGTGTTTGCATCAGGTTGATGCAAGAAGATAGATACTAGGTCTGAAGATGTGGCTCATGACGTTACAATGTAAGCCTGTCCGTGACTAAATACAAGCGTCCAGAAGTCAATTCCCACATATTTCACAGATTGACCCTGTACTTCATTGATGGTCATAACATAAGATAGTCAAACTGGGAATTATCGACGTGTCATTTGAAATGGATTTTCTGACGTAGATGGAGTTAATGATATTCTTGGTATAAATTCCAAGTTTCCGGCCATTGGCCCATCCAGAATCTTTGCTTCATTCACATGGTTGCTACATATTTGAACCACCATTCTAGTACCATTACAAAGTCCAGACCTGGGTGCAATATTGCACAGTAGCATTATTGGACAACCTTTCTTGAGCGTTAATTTGAATAATGGAAGTCCTTTAGGATTCAATCACGCTCCAAATGGATCTTGGAAGGGGACGAAAACTTTTCTTACTTTCATTTTTATCTCCTCAGGAATAGGAGAACAAACAATATTCGAAGGATGGAAATGGATGGTGTATGGGTGGATGAGGTACCTTCAGTTAAACAAGGCATCACTGAATACTTTAGGAAACAATATGAAGACAAATTCCAGTTCAGACCATCACTAGATCTGCCAGCAGAGCATACTCTCTCACAAGAGGACAATGAGTTACTGATCAAGGAGATATCTGAGGAGGAAATTCGAGCTGCAATCTAGAATTGCACTCCAAGGAAAGCTCCAGGCCCGAACGGTTATAATTTCTTCTACTTACAGTCCCATTAGCATGTTGATAAAGATGATTACATCGAATTCATTCAGGAGTTTCACACAACAAATCGATTGGCTGGTGGTTTTTCTGCTAATTGGATAGTTCTTATGCCAAAAATCTCAAATCCAACAGTCATGCAGCATTATAGACCTATCTCACTTGTCAGCAGCAGTTATAAAGTTCTGGCAAAGCTTTTGGTAGGTAGACTTAAGCAAGTGATTGGGAAAGTCATCTCAAACGAGCAGACAGGTTTTATCCATGGGAGACAGATTCTAGATGGAGTTCTGATGGCTAATGAGGTCATACATTCGTACAAACGAAATAAGAAGCCTCTATTGCTGTTAAAGCTGGAATTTAAGAGAGCCTTCGACACAGTCAGTTGGAGTTTTCTCCAAAGTATGTTGAGAAAGATGGGTGCCAGTGAGACATGGAATCGTTGGATGAATCAGCGCGTCTCTACAACAAAAGTATCAGTCCTTATCAATGGGGCAAGTGCAGGAGAATTTAAATTTCAGCGAGGTCTCTGTCCAGGAGATCCGTTAACACCATTTCTTTTCCTGATTATTGCAGAAGGATTACATCTTATGCTTAACAGGGTTGTGGAATTACATCTCCTAGCTAATGGTCGAGTGGGAAATGTAAGTGTCTCTCACCTTCAATATGCAGATGACACTCTAATCTGTATGGAAGGAACTGCTGAAAACGTGATTTTGATCAAAGGGATCCTCCATGTCTTTGAACTAATATTCGACCTCGTAGTGAATTTTATAAAATCAGAGTTATTTGGAATTAACATTGCCACTGTAGATTTGGAGCATTTCGTCAAGATGTTGCACTGCCAAACTGGTTCACTGCCGTGCAAGTACCTGGGACTTCCTTTAGGAGTAAATCCAGGCAAGATGTCTATGTGGGAAAGATTATTGAAGCAGATGGAACTAAAACTACAATCTTGAGAGAACAGGTTTCTCAGTTTCGCTGGAAAATGTACCATGATCAAGGCAACATTAACAAGCCTCCGTGTTTACTATATGTCCATATCCAAGGCACAACAGGAAATCAAAAGGATGACAAAGTTAATCATCGAATTTCTGTGGCAAACTAACTCAGATCGCCAACGTCTTATACACTGGACAAGTTGGCAGTACTTATACCTGGAAAAGCAATTTGGGGGTTTAGGTTTGAAGAATCTCACCAGCTTGAATCAAGTACTTCTGGCCAAATGGATGTGGCGTTACAAGACAGAAAATGGGGGCTTCTAGAAAGAAATTATAACATCCAAATATTTCGAGAGCACAGATACCATGGCAGAACTGCATCTGACACTCTTACCTGATAATCCATCGAAATTATGGACTGATATCTGGTCGTCTATAGCACATGAGTCATGGTTCAATGCAAATATAGAGCTCATTCTTCACTCCGACGATAAAGTGCTATTCTGGACAACAAACTGGACTCATGAAGGTACTTTTGCTACCATTTATGCGGATCTTTTTAGAGTATGTACTAATAAAACAGCTACGGTACGAGACTACCTTCTAAGTGAAAACGAACTAGGCACCTTGTACCTATTTTCTTCAGGTATCAGAGCTACACAGACGGTATTTAGAAGGACTTTGTGGCAATGAGAGGAAGAAACTCTGTTAGCACAGCGTGATCAACTATCAAATTTCAATTACAAGATCATGGATCAGACAACTGGAAACGGAAGGTGGATCTATCAGAAATGTTCTCGGTAGCTTCTGCATAGAAGCTCATCCAAGAACAGGAGCAACACTATGATTCTGATCAAGCCAAAAGTGCCTTGGCCATAGTTTGGGGTTCGTTTTCTCCTCAGCAGGTACAATCATTCATATGGCGCGTCCTACATAATCGCATATCAACAATAGACAGCTTGCGACAATGAGGAATCAACTTCGAATCTAGTAGCGGCCGTTGCGTTTGCAGTGGAGAGGTCGAGGAAAATGCTGCACATTTATTTGTCTACTGCCAGAATGTTGTTGAGATATAGTCGAGACTCTCACAATGGACTAACAAAGCCTACATTACACCATCGTTGCCGGAACAACATCTCAGGGACTTCATCAATGTCTTTATAGGTAGAAACTGGAGAAGAATCGGCCATACACTATGGCAGGCTACGGTTTGGTATTTATGGAAGAAACGTAACTGCGTTCGTTTTGATGCGGAAGGCTTGATTGATGTTCTGGAAATTGTAAAATTCAAACTTGGTATTGGATACGGGCTCATGGGATAATTCCTATCGGCCACACAATCGATGACTGGCTTCGTTGGCCTACTACGATTTTCACCAGGATAGCATAGATGTTATGCTCTGTTATTGGTTTTCCTGCGGTAGTTCTTCTGTAGTTCGGTTTTTTTGTTTGTAACTACTTTGTACATTTTTTACACATGAAATGAAGGCCACTGAATTACCAAAAAAAATATTCCTTGTGATAATTCAACTATGTAAGGATGCCACAATAAAAAAATATGGTACATATTGGTGCCAAACATGAACTAGCATGCTACTGCAAAAACATAAACCTTCAACACCACAAAAAAAACATTACAAAACATTATATATTATCCACGCACTGCACACATATATTGTTGATATCTCTCAGGAAAGATTGGTATGCTCAAAATGATAGTACTTGCAACACTTCTCTTCTTACTCTGTATTCCTCTAGCAGGACCTGCAATCGTAGGAGTCTGTTACGGCGGAGTAGCCATCAATCTGCCACCCACCTCTGCCATGATCAGACTCCTAAAATCCAACAAAATATCAAGTGTCTGCCTCTTCAATTCTGACCAGAAGCATTAGCACCATTCTCCAGCACCAGAATCGACCTCATAATTGCACCCAAAACGAAATCCTCCTGAAGGTTTTAGGACTTAATTTAGAGGGGAACAAACAGGATTTGTAAGAAGGATGAGGTTTTTGGATCTTGAACAGAGAACCTCTGCTCCTAGTTTTTGTGTGGTTTTTATCTGTACGAAGGAAAGTATGATTGAGAAGAGAATTATCCTCTCATTCCTATTTTCGAAGTCTTATACATAAGGTGGTTGACTCAAAACAAAAACGTGCCTTCTTTTCTACAACACGTTTCTATACGTGTTTTACAACTTAAAAAAACAGAATTTAAAAAACAAACAAAACATCAGTTTCATTTCATCAAAACATCCAACATCGATCTTCTTTTCTTCTTTGACGTTGAATGATTTCAGCATTCCAAGCTTTGTCATGAGTATCATATGCCTTTCTTTCTGCAGAGCTTTAGTGAATATATCAGCCATTTGATCTGTAGAAGAACAATAATGCAGAGTTATGAGTTTTTCTTGCTCAACTTCTCTTATCGCGTGGAACTTGATCTTTATATGCTTTGTTCTACTGTGAAACACAGGGTTCTTGACCATAGCAATGGCTGATTTGCTATCACAGAACAAGATAGTTGGATCAGATGATAACAAATGCAGTTCATCCAGGATTTTCCTTAGCCATAGAACTTGATTCACCACAGTTGCAACAGCTATGTATTCAGCTTCCGCTATTGATTGAGCCACTGTCTGTTGTTTACTGGTATGCCAACAGAATATAGTTGGTCCAAGGGTGAAACAATACCCGGAAGTACTTCTCATATCATTTTTAGAACCTGCAAAGTCACTGTCCACAAAGCCTTATAAAAGTATCGGTTCATTCCTTTTGAACATGATTCCTGCTCCAAGTGAACCTTTTATATATCTAAGAACTCGTTTTGCAGCTATCATATGTGCCTCAGTAAGAGAATTCATAAACCGAGATAACATATTCGTAGCAAACATCAAATTAGGCCTCGTAGCACATAAGTATAAAAGTGATCCAACCAGACTTCTATATTTCGAAGCATCACACAAATTAGTTTCAGCATTGTCATATAAAGAAGATCCATGTTCTAAAGGAGTACTTACAAGTTTAGATCCTAGCATTTCAAACCTGTTTAATAGATCTCCAGCGAACTTTGATTGAGATATGAATATACCTTCATCCATTTGAGTAACTTAAAGTCCCAGAAAATATTTCATTTGTCCCAGATCAGTTATCTCAAAACTTTTCTGCAGTTTCATCTTGACTTCATTTATGCCAGATATAGCACTTCCAGTCAATAAATGATCATCAACATAAACAGATAATATTATGCAGCCTGATTCAGAAAACTTTAAATACAAAGTTGCATCATTCTTGCTTTTATGAAAACCAGAATTGAT
The DNA here is from genome assembly GCA_025802335.1 of Pinguicula primuliflora. Taxonomy (NCBI): domain Eukaryota; kingdom Viridiplantae; phylum Streptophyta; class Magnoliopsida; order Lamiales; family Lentibulariaceae; genus Pinguicula; species Pinguicula primuliflora. The sequence goes on along the minus strand of JAOYMZ010046082.1, from coordinate 7,638 downwards.
CAATGACTTATCCAAATTTTCATTCCAAGCCCTGAGTGCTTGGTGAAGTCAATATAGAGCCTTTTTCAGCAGATAAACCTTTTCAGGAGCAAGTTTATTTTCAAATCCCTGAGGTTGAGATACATAAACTTGCTCACTTAAGTCACCATTTAAAAAGCAGATTTAATACCCAAATGAGTAACTGACCAATTTTTCTATGCAGCAAGAGAGAGTAAAAGTTTGATCGTATCTAACCTGGCTACTGGAGCAAACATTTCCATGTAGTCCACTCCAGCTTCTGGATCAAAACCTTTCACAACAAGCCTTGCTTTATGCTTATTAATAGAAACATCAGCATTTAGTGGTTCTAAATATCCATTTCAACCTAATAACATTTTTGTCTACTGGTTTATCAACCAGAACCCTAGTCTTGTATTTCTCTATCATGGTAAGCTCTTCCTGCATTGCTTGCCTCCATTAAGGATTTACCAGGGCTGATCTGACATCTCTAGGTTCAGCTTCTTCCAAAATACACTGGTTATAGATCTCTTGTAATGAACGGGTTTTGATAGGAGAGTCCTCTTCATTTGAATCAATCATAGCATCTTGATTCAGTCTACTGGTTTCACCCGTTACAGGTTCAGACTGCATATTTCCAAAGTTCCATTTTGCTTCTTCATCAAACACAACACTTCTATGAACAGAAACCAGTTTAGTTATAGGATTATATATCCTATAACCCTTTGAGACTGAGCTATAACCAACCAAAACTCCAATTTCAGCTCGGTTATCAAGTTTGTCTCTTTTGGCTTCCGGTATGATAGAATAGCAAATACTTCCAAATACTCTTAGATGTTCAACAGAAGGTTTTCTACCAGTCCAGGCTTCATACGGTGTTATATCTTTCAATACTTTACTTGGAAGTCGATTCTGCAAGTATACAGCACAATTGACTGCTTCTACCCAGAATTCTTTTGGTAAATCCTTCTCCAACATCAAACATCTAGCCATATTCATCACAGTTCTGTTTTTTCGTTCACTAACTCCATTTTGTTGTGGAGTATAAGGAACTGTAAGTTGATACTTTACTCCACATTGCTTCAAAAAAGTCTGAAACTGACCAGAAAGATATTTCATCCCATTATCTGTCCTCAGAGTTTTTAGTGTACATGAACTCTGATTTTCTGCCTCAATTTTAAACATTTGGAAATAAGAAAATACTTCAGGTTTCTGCTTCAGAAAATAACACCAACAGAATTTAGTATAGTCATCAATAAAAAGCAGAAAATACCTCATTCCACCCAAAGAATCCACACTCATAGGTCCACAAATATCCGAATGATCTAACCATTGGGTTGTTGACAGTGCAGTATCTAAAGGAAAGAGTAATTGATGAGCCTTCTCTTGTTAACATACACCACATATTCCACCAATTGAATCAACTTGAGGTAAATTTCTGACCATTTCTTTCTTCTGCAGAAATCTCATTGCTTCCAAATGAGGATGTCCAAGCCGTTTATGCCATAGTTCTGTTTTATTTTCATGATTTATGAATGCTTGTGCATTCATTCTGGCCAAATCCACAATGAAGCTTCTATTAACTATTGGCACTGAAAACAGAAATTCTCTTGAAGGATCAAAAACTTCACAGTGTTCTTCTTTCAAAATAAATTGATATCAATTTTTTAGAAGTTGTCCAACACTGAGCAGATTCTGTACAACCTCTGGTACATAAAAGACATCTTTGATCTTCTTTAATCCGGCCAGTGTATTTATTTCAACTTCACCCTCTCATTCTACCTTCATTCGAGCACCATTTCCAACTTTAACAGAAAATCCATGAGATTTTATCAAGGAGCTGAAACATTTGACATCTGAAGTCATGTGATGTGTACAGCCAGAATCTAAAAGCCATTTTAGAGAAGCATCTCCTGAACCACTTGCAACAATATTAACTAAGGCCACAAAGACATGATCATCAGATAATTCTTGCACTTCTGATGTCTGAGCTTGGTGTCCTTACGACTTGTTTTTGTTTTCTGGACACACTTTATCAACGTGATCAATTGCTTGCACTTCCTGCATTGTGCTTCAGGCCTGAAAAAACAAAAAATTTCAGAATGGTTAGTTTTTTGCAGTATGAACAAGGTGGAAACTTTCCCCCTTTCTTCAATCCTGCTGTAGAAGAAGAACTAGAACTTTGTTCTTTCTTCCAAATATCTTTCTTCTCCTATGACTTCTTCTTTTCCCATCAATCTTTGCTTCTGATTTATCTATCTTCCCTTCAAACTTTTCAGAAAATTTTTGAGCTAACAAGGCTTTAGCTCCCAGTTTGTTATGCTCTCTAAAAGCCATATGCTGTTCTGCTGCCTCCAATGCACTCACAAGATCAGCAACAGATATTTCAGACACATCATATGCATCTTCCAATGAAGAAATCTTTGCTTCAAACCGTGGAGGTAATGTCACCATAATCTTTTCCACAATTCTCCTTTCATCCATCTTTTCTCCCAGCAATCTAATCTGGTTAACAATTTTCATCACACGGTCTATATATTCCTTCAATTTTTCATTTTCGAGCATATACGTCATCTCGAAATCTTTACGAAGATTAAACAACTTGAGCTGCTTAGTACGTGTATTACCTTGAAAAATCCTTTCCATTTCTTCCCAGATTTCTTTGCAGTATGACAGTATATGATTCTGCCAAAAACTGAATCTGAAACCGATTGGTGAAGCACACTCATAATTCTAAACCTACGTGATATTTTTTTCTTCATATACCTTCATTTGGTTGACATTATTAGCAGGAGGTTTCACGGGTTCGACATCTATTTCAATAGTTTCCAAAAGCAACTGACCCTTAAGATATGCCTTCATTTTCACAGCCTAGATCTGGTAACTTTCTCCGGTGAAGAAAGGGGCAGCCGTACCGGATGCAACTTGAACTCCTAAATTTGGAGAAGCCATACCTATAGCTCTGATACCACTGAAGGTTTTAGGACTTAATTTAGAGAGGAACGAAAGGGATTTGTAAGAAGGATGAGGTTTTTGGATCTTGAACAGAGAACCTCTGCTCCTGGTTTTTGTATGGTTTTTATCTGTACGAAGGAAAGTATGATTGAGAAGAGAATTATCCTCTCATTCCTGTTTTCGAAGTCTTATACATAAGGCAGTTGACGCAAAACTAAAACGCACCTTCTTTTCTACAACACGTTTCTATACGTGTTTTACAACTTAAAAAATCAGAGTTTAAAAAACAAACGAAACATCAGTTTTATTTTATCAAAACATCCAACATCAGTCTTCTTTTCTTCACTCCCCGCATCAGCCAATGGGGGGATATTGCCACATCCCAGATATGGCTCTAAACCAACATTTTCTCACGGGTTCCACCGAATCAAGTGAAGTACTTGGCAATGGGAAATGAAGTGTTGCTGGTATGTACATTCTACAATCACGAGACGAGAACTGGATTCTTCCCAGGGTTCCACCAACGATTTTGTGATGTTAGGGCACAATTTCACCAAAGATTCTGTGGGAGTGGGAGAGATGAACTTTGGAGATTGGACCTTCAAAATCCATTTTTTTGCGAGGGATCCGACATAATTGGATGGCACATGATTGTTTTAATGAGTGAGATCTGTGTCATCCATTTAAAAATTGACGGTCCAGATCATTTATTCAATATAATAACAGTTGTACAACTGAGTGTGATTATAATGGTGTCACGTCACAATATGTATAAAGTATTTATAAGAATAAAATTGTCCATGAATCTGTTTCTTGATTCCAATCCAACTTCCATGAATTATAATTATTACAAGCCGACCAGATCAATTAAGTCCTTACATAACCAAATGAACTAAAGAACTACAAAGACGAAGTACATATTTAGGATACATTTTGAAATAGAAGCCGTGAAGTATGCCACGAAACCAATTGAACTTTTTTTTTCCTGGCTTCGTTCTTGTCCTTTTTTGTTTCTCGCTCAGTTCAACTTCAAGCCCTTGAATCCATTTGAATGATGGTGCTGAGGTTCATTGGATGCATGTAACTGTTTGTCCCCGTCAATATCTGTTGAACAATCAACCGGTTTGCCTTTTCCGAAGGGTGGAACGGATCCCAGAAGGCATACACGTCTCTGTTCGGACAGAGGTTGGAGAACATCGTACAGAGGCCAAGACCGTTGTATGGACCTTGACCGCAACACGCGATCTTGGATGTCTCGAATCCTGGATGAAGAACAAAATTAATGTAGGTGTCTGTCTGTCTATGTGTGTGTACAGTACTAACCTACACAAAGAATAATTGACCGGCCGGCTCCGGCTACATATTATATTATTGGAACAATCCCCATTAATGCCTCCTTTCCTGGACTGGACTACAAACACAAGCAATCAAGTAATGAAGAATTTGTGAAGTGTTGTTACCATATTGTTGTGGATTTGTCATGAAGTCCATATGCATTTGATTTGTGTTGGCTCCAATGAAGACATCCCTACCAACTTCTCTGTTGATTTCATCGAGCATCTGAACGAGCTGAGGGTTGAAGAGGGCCGCAGCCTTTCCCAATTCCTCCGAACATTCTCCATTACGACTGTGTTGAGCTAACTCCGCAGGCACGCAACCCAAAGGGCCAGTGCCGGTCACTATAATGCGACGAGGACCGAGATCGTACAATCTCTGCATGAATCAGAAGATCAAAATGCACTGTTGTCATCACTCACCAACTCAATCTATTATGTAAAGATATATATAGATGTAAGGTATGTATACCTTGAGGACTTTCTTGTACTCTGATATGACAAACGGTACGTAATCCTCGATTGAATACTGTTGAGACCTTAATGAGAATGGCACCAAGTAATAATTGTTGACAAAATCATTTCCTCCCAGAGTAATCAGTGCCAATGAATTTCTCACGAGATTTTTGGTCTCATCTCGTCCGACGAGTGCAGTCAGCCTCTGCTGGTACTGCTCGAAGAAATTCAGTTGTTGGAAAATCCGAATAATGTTCACCTGCACAACACAAATAATTAAGGTGAAGCATAATTTGGGATTGAATTATTGAAAAGCATTATCAATCTATCTAGAGAAGCATGCATTATTTTATTTTTTTTCTATCCAGTCCAGATTCTACGCGTCCGTCCAATAAACGATAGGACTACTAGGATCAAGATGTATAGATAGTATCATTAGGTGACTCACAAATTGAATCCCTGTATCATTAAGTACTCCAACCCCAGCGGAAGCAAAGTTGGCACCAGTCAAGAGTTTCTGCCCTCTAAGCTCAGGGCTGAGGTATGGCAATGTTGGCTCCCAGCCCATTTGTTCACCTACACAAGGATTTAATTTGTTTGTTTTTTCTTCGGTAAAACGTAAATGATTAACAAAAATAGTATCAAGGCAAAAAAATAATAATATTAAGAAAGTACTTATGATATCCGGAATGTTGAGTCCGTTAGAGAATCGTCCCGTTGGCCGATGGCTTGGATGGTCAATGCCGTAGGGCGGCGCGTCTGCCCTTGCGGTGGTTGCCAAGTAGTTGTTGTTGCCATTGTCGACTAAGGAGTCTCCAAACACAAAGAACGCTTTGGCTTCTGCATGAAGTCCCAAGTTTGCAAACACCAGAATCAACATCCACATAGCATGAAGCTTGTAGTTGTAGAAAACAGAGGCATGCATTCCCATGGAGGTAGACTGAAGAAGAGAAAGTATGAAACTCTTAATGCAATACAAGTATGCCTCCTTGGCTTTTGGCATAGAAAACAAACTGTATACGTGTGTTTTTTGTGTTCAAGTGGTGGATGGATTGGTTCGTCCTTATATGGAGGGAGTTTGGTGTGGTTCGAAGTTAAGCTATTAATCAGGCCGTTGTTCGATGAGCTCAATCATGTTTGATTGATTTTTTCATGCTTTTAATGAGTTGGTGGAGAGAGGGTTATGGGGTACTGATAATTTTTTAAAAATAATTATTGCATTTATTATTGATTATTTTTAAATTTTTTTGTATTATTAAGGTTGAAATCATCTTTTTATTTATTGCAGCTTAGCTCTTCCAACACTCCAAGTTACGGCATTTTGGTTGGTGACATCAACGCACTAAAATCGTGTAAATGAGCGTGTTACCTACATAAATTTATTGCATGGAAAATATATAAGAAGTTATTTTTTTTTTATGGGTAATTGGAATCCATGAGTTACTTTGCTTGCTACACTACATAAATGAAAGGCAAAATTATAAAACTACATCTTTATTACATAATCAGAATCATGATGTAATAAGATGCAGGCTTACACATCCGGCCACTCATTGTTGAAGGAGTTGGCTATAACTTACGCGAATCAATCTAATACCAGATCTTGATTTGAATAATCTTCACAATATTATTCATTCCCGCTTCATCAAACATTACTCAATTTCGCTCTTTCCACAAATATCATACAATCATTTGTCAAGTAGTGATGTCAATGTTTTTTCATGTATTGCCTTTGAACACTTTGACGAAAGTCTGAAAATGTTGAACCACTCGTGCCTGAAATTCCATTTTAATGTTTATCCATGTTTTGATTTCCTGACGGATTTTTTTAGCATGTGTACAGTTGCAGAAAAAGTGATCAGCACTCTCTTCACCTTGACCACACCAAATACAGTGTCCCGCAGCTGGCGTCATATTGATGCCTCTCGTTATGAGCTTATCCACGATAGCAACTCTGTATAGCAGCAACCTCCAGGTGAATGTTTGGATTCGAAGAGGAACCGATTTTCCCCACGTAACTGCTAAGAAGGATCTGTCATTCTGTGTACCAGTTGCTGTTGTACTCTGCATAATTCTGTAAGCTGTTGATACTGTATAATTTCCTGAACCATCCTCTGCCCATCTCCATGTATCATTTCCAGAGTTGTTTAGAGCTTGTTGACCTACTTGCACCGACAACTACTGATATCTATCATTTTCCCAAGAGCGCAAGGGCCTTCGGAATGACAATTGCCACGAAAATGATATAGCGCACCCCCTCCCCTGCCCCCGCTGATGTGGCCGCCACGTCAGCTGCCACATCAGCAGTGGCCGCCACGTCAGCTGCCACATCAGCAGTGGCCGCCACGTCAGCTGCCACATCAGCAGTGGCTTCCACGTCAGCTTTTTTTAAAAAGAAAAATAGCATTTAACACTTAGGTTTATAGTATTTAGCTCTTGGTTTATATTTAGCTTTTGGGTTTATAACATTTAAATAGGATTTTAGATTTTTTGGCGGCGAAGCCGCCGTAACATTAATTTAGAAAAATAGCATTTAGCCCTTGGGTTTATAGTTTTTAGCCATTGGGTTTATATTTAGCTCTTGGGTTTATAACATTTAAATAGGGTTTTAGATTTTTCGGCGGCGAAGCCGCCATAATATTAATTTAGAAAAATAGCATTTAGTCCTTGGATTTATATTTAGCTCTTGAATTTATAATATTTAAATAGGGTTTTAATTTTTTCGGCGCCGTAATATTAATTTAGAAAAATTAAATTAATAAAAAATGCAACAAAAAAATTGGTGGGCTGACGTGGCAGCCATGTCAGCATGCCAGCGCAGCACCTACTGACGTGGCCGCTGATGTGGCGGCCACATCAGCTGGGGGTGCGGTGGGGGTGTGGTGGGGGTGCGGTG
>JAOYMZ010046061.1:0-14610 GCA_025802335.1 Pinguicula primuliflora | reverse complement strand
AACAGGGAGCTGTTAATGAAATTCACTGAGGAAGAAATTTGTGCTGCTTTGAGTAAATGTGGTAGTAGTAAAAGCCCGGGACCTGATAGTTTCAACTTTAAGTTCCTAAAACATTTTTGGGACTTATTCAAGACTGATATACTTGAGCTATTTGATGATTTCTGGCAGAATGGGCAGCTGGTAAAAGGGCTGAACAGCACAATGGTTGCACTGGCTCCCATATGCTCATCCCCTAAGAAGATTCATGATTTCAGACCTATATCTATGGTAGGCTCTATTTACAAGTTGCTATCTAAGGTACTCTCCTCAAGACTCAGCAAGATTCTACCTAAAGTTATTGCTCCTACACAGAAAGGGTTCATTTCTAAGAGATCCATCATGAATATTATTGTGATAACGAATGAAGTAATTAATGAAGCAAAAGGGAAAAGGAAATCGTGCTCTATTATAAAGGTGGATTTTCAGAAAGCGTTTGACTCTATTAATTGGCAGTATTTGTGGAGGCTTATGAATGCTCTGGGATTTCATGAAAAATGGATATATTGGATGAAGGGGTATGTGGAGTCTGCATATATTTCGGTTCTAGTAAATGGAAGCACTTGCGGGGAGTTTAGAATGGGCAGAGGCCTTAGACAAAGGGACTCACTATCTCCATTATTGTTTGCTATTGCAGCTGAAGGATTGCACGTATTAGTAAAGAAAGCAGCTGATATAGGAAGTTTGAATGGCTATAAAATTGGGGATGAGCAAGTTAGGATCACTCATCAGCAGTTTGCGGATGATACTATTCTAATTGGAGATGGTTCAGTTGAGGATGTGCTGACATTCAAGAGGGTCCTGAAAATTTTTGAACTGATATCTGGGCTAAAAGTTAATTACAAGAAAAGTATGCTCTATACTATAAACTTGGAATCCAGATTGCAAGTTGTTCAAAGATCCATACTAAGATGTCAGTTAGGGAGGCTACCGTTTGAGTATCTGGGGATGAAAATTGGGGCAAATCCGAGGCTAACTAGAACTTGGGTAAAGGTGCTGGAGGTGTTGAGAAAGAGACTTATGGGTTGGGAGAAGAAATATATATCTTTTGGAGGAAGGATTACATTGATCAAATCTGTTTTAACGTCCATACCTCTATACTATTTCTCGGTTTACAAAGCCCCGGTGGAGGTCCTAAAACAGATGACTGGAATACTAACTAAGTTTTTATAGGGTGAAAAGGCAGAATGCTCGAGGAAGATAAAATGGATATCTTGGAAAACTGTGTGTTTGCCTAAAGACAGGGGAGGATTAAGTGTGAAATCACTCAAGCAGTGTAATCTCTCACTTCTTGGGAAATGGGGATTTCGCCTGCTAAGAGAGGATACAGGATTATGGAAACAAGTCTTAAGCTCACTATATGGTCCAATTCTAGCAGCAAAGAAGGGAGTAAAACCTACTCACTCAATGTGATGGAGGGACATATGCAAACATGTCCTAAACAGCGAATGGCTTGTGAAGAACACAGTTCATAAAGTTGGAAATGGGACAGGAACTCAATTTTGGCTAGACACATGGATGGGGGAGGATAATTTTGCGCAAAAATTCCCAAATTTGTACCTCAATGCTGTAGACAAGGAAGCCTTGATTGTGGAAAAGGGATTCCCAGAATCGGCCTGGAACTGGGCATGGCTATGGAATCGGCAGTGTAACCAAGAGGAACTGCTGGAGTTAGATAAACTGCTGGAAATCCTACAACAGGTCCCTCCTCCTTCGAACGCAGAAGATAGCTGGATTTGGAAAATGGAAAGCAATGATAAGTAAACCACATCACAAGTATATGCGAAGATTATGGCTGTGGATGGAATAAATCCTGAAAATTGCTTACCAGCAAGAGTCTGGAGACGATTTATCCCTGCGAAAGTGGCTGGATTTGCGTGGAAAGCACTACACAGTAGAATTCCAACTGCTGATAACTTGATGAGAAGAGGTGTGAATTCAGACAATTTACAATGCCCTTTGTGTCAATCTGAACATGAGACTGTAGAACACCTACTGCTATCTTGCCCGATCACTCAAAATGCCTGGAGGAGATGCTTTGACTGGCTTGAAATTCGCAAGCCGCAGGCAACGAATTGGGAAGAACTGGTATATCTTCATCAAAATCTGACAATTCATGGGACCATTAAGAAGGTCTGGTCGTTAATATGGCAGCACATGATTTGGGAAATTTGGAAGTTGAGAAATGCAGCTGTGTTTCGTCAAGAGATACCGGATACAACCAAAGTATTGGAGCAGGTTCAACTCAGAAGCTGGTTGATTTTGCGGGCAAATCACCAATTGGGCTTCCAAATTGGCTTGGTCGACTGGTGTACAAATTGTGCCTATTGTATGTAGTCAATAATTAGAATCGGAGATGTAATTGTACATGTATACCAATGTCAATACCAAGCAATAAAATCTACTCACTTATCAAAAAAAGCTATATAAAAGTTCTAGATGATGTTACCACCAGAAAATGTCCATAAAACACCCCATCTCCACCTTGGTGTCTCACCTCCATTCATCAATATGAATCTCTAAGCTCTCGTTTCCAAGATCCCGTTGTTGTTCAAGTATTAGCCTTGCAGATTTAACAAGCAACTCATTGCAATAATCTAAATCGATGGAAATCAATGTCGATATCTCGGCAATACCACAAGGAATCTCCTTCAAATCATCCATTCTACATAGTCTGAGCCTCTCCAGCCTATGGAAGTAGTAGTGATCCTGTTCTACTTTCCAATGCCTCAGATGAGACTCATAAATGTCCAACACTTTCAACTGAAGAAACTCGCCTTCCATAGGGATCCATTCGTTCCCCTTGAACTCACATCCAAACAGTTTCAATACTTGAAGATTGGACAATGAACCAATGACACTCACATCCTCACAAGAAAGATGACAATGCTTCAAACTCAACTTGTTGAGTGAAGTCGGGTAAGTTTTGCAATTCATTCGCCAAAGGGTGAGCGATTCGAGTTGATGGAGAAGTGCGGTGTCCTCTAGACAACACGAGATATCGTTGCTAATTTTCAACCTCTTCAGATTCGGGATACTTTTGACCAGCTCTTTGGTGAATCTCAAGTTTTTGGCGTGGAGTGTCTGCAGTTGCTCCAGAACGGTAAGAGTTGCACCTTCTTTCGGCCAACCCAGATTGAAGGAAAATGCTGCAAGATACAGAAGTTGCGGCATCTCCCAGATCCATGATAGCTCCACCCCCTCATTACCCAACACTCTAAAAATCTGCAAGTTCCATAGACGCACTATTGGATCCAGAGATTTGCCAATCTTTACATAATCGGAATTACGAATGAACCGCAAAGTGGTGGGTAGCGCGGCTCCTACATGGGAATCAACATCAGGAAACTTCAGGAATCTTAATCTGTGTATATAAGGATATTTGATTCCGCATTCATGGCAAACAGAAATACGACGTTTTGATGATGATAATGGGGATCCAGGGTGGTGGTGGTTCAAAAATACTACCTTGACATCTTGATCTTTGCTGCGGTGCGAGAAATTTTCAAAACACAGGCTGCATCTGTTGCCTTTGTCCCAACCGTAATCAAAATCCTGCATTCTCGGAATCTGAACAAAGTCTTCCTCTTTTGATTCTCTCAACATTAGCTCTCTCAGTAGATCATGGATACCGCAGAACTTGACTTTCCCATAAAAGTTTCGTTCACGAATCAAAATCAGGTTCCTATCCACGAGGTCCTTGAGGTACTCCCTTGCAACATCTTCTAATCGTCTACCCGGTATTGGTTTGATAATTCCCTCAGCAATCCACGAGTCCATCAGTTGCCTGATACTAATTTTAGAATCTCCAGGATAAATTCTAAAGTGAAGAAAGCACGGTTTGAGATGCATAGGCAGATTATTGTAGCTCAACCACAATATCTTCAAGCAATGCTCGTCGTCTCCCGTGCTTACGATCTGAATCACATTTCGGGCAACAGACTCCCAATATACTGGAGTCATGTTGGACTTGGAGAGCAGACCAGCAGTTGTAACGATTGATATTGGAAGTCCTCGACAACTCTTTGCAATTCTTTTTCCAATTTCTTTCAGCTCAGCCGAACAATCACGTTGATCAAACACCTTCTGGTGAAGTAAATCCCAACTTTGATCATCATCCAGGAGGTTCATCTTGTATGGCTCATTCGAGCCTACAGAGACACACACACTTGATAATCTAGTTGTCACCAAAACTCGACTTCCGTTCCCGTTCTGGGGGAAGAACACCTTCAAAGAATCCCAGGCTTCAACACTCCACATGTCATCCATAATGATCAAGTACCTCAAGCCATATAGACTCTTGTGCAAAGTTCCTCCTAATTCACGGCTTCCTTGGTTGAATTCCTCCTTTAGAAGGCCTTTCAGAATGTCTTGAAGAATTTGTTGTACACTATATTGTTGAGATATTGTACACCAAATACGTCTATCGAATCTATTCACAATACCTGAATCTTCAAAAACACATTTGGCTAAAGTGGTCTTACCGATCCCACCCATCCCCACTATTGTTATGACTTGAAGACCCGATTCATGATTGGTGAGCTTATCAATGATCCGCTTCATATGTTCTTCAGATCCCACCATGTTTCTATTTGGGCTGGATTTAACTTCAGACACAGTAGTAGGAACAGGATCTACAGGCCGATGGTGGTGGAAGGTTGGACTGTCCAAGTTAATCATCTTCAACTCATCCTTAATGCATTCCATCTCTTCCACTACCTCTTTCAAAGCTCCACGAAAAGCTTTGAGGCCTTTATCCCTTACCTTATCAAATACTCCACGCAGTTGGTCCACCACATGGTAATCGATGATCATCTCTGCTTCGACTGCAGCGTTTGTGATTCGTTGGGTCAAACCTCTTATATCTTTGTTGTTTCCCTGTGAATGGAGTTCCAGAAAGTCTTGCAAGAACTGAACGTGATCCTGGAAATTATGTATCTGGCGTTTGTCAAGATGAATTCGTCCTCGACCATGATGCTTCTTGATCTGATCAATAACCTGCATAAGAGAAACCAACGAAGCATAGGCAGCCACAGACATGGAAGATGAGAAAAAAAAGTGTTCTTTCTTTCTTTCCCTCTCAGTAGATGCTTCAATGGAAGAAAATCCTCAATAATTGCTACAGTTATGCTCCGGACCCCACAACGCAAGAGGGGTTTGTGTATTCGTATTTATAAGTACTAAGAAACTTCAACACTCAACCATACAAGTTACTCAACAGAAGCGTCTTACTTACCACGGAAATTTTGCAACAAACGTAAACAATACGAACATTTGACTGCCGAATTTTTTCCTCACTGAACCCAAACCACTAAGACCAATAAAATTACAAAATTGTTTGCATATAGAAGTATCATATTCTAAATTTCTCGACATTGAAGTAGAAGCTCTGCTACCGCGACGAGGAAGTTTCAACATGAACCATCTGATCATATCCAGGAACACACAGCAAAAGAATGCATAATTTAGTAAAACGTATCCGTCTGGATCAATTGGACATCCAATAAACAAATTGTGTGGAAAAAAAACATATCTGAACATCATAAATCTCGTGTCGAAGGAAATGATCTCGGCCGTTGAAGCACAGATCTAACGGCCAATAATAGATTTCGACAAATTCGACACCATAAATTCGGTACCAGAAAAAAATTCTCGTAATTACTGCCCGGAGTCTTTTACTGGAAGTATAGTATACTCATTTTGCTTGGATTTCAATACGGGCTGGAAGTTATAAGCAGCAGCAGTCGTTAGCAGCAATGGAGGTAGCAGGCCATATTTTCATATTTGGACTGGGCTAATCTTTTTTATTGGGGTGGGCTAACCTATTATCTTTTTGAAAAATTTAAAATTGGATCTGGATTGTAACACGGGCCCGTTACCCCCTAATTCGGCCAGTCGTCAGTAGCAATCTCTTATTTGGACCTTAAATCTGGGCCTAACAGAAATATCTAACCAAGCCCGAAACTAACCCTAAAATCGCCCTTCAAATGTGCTTGCATAATTTATAAGTGATTAAGTACATTTTATCTAAGACACTGAGGGGAATCATTAAGCTACACATAAAACAATAATAAATACGTTGCCCATTTCGAGTTTCCAAATGTACACAAAATGGGAAGTCTCAAAAAAATTGTCGACCCATCGTGTTCTTAATAAGGTTGTAAGAAACCATTGTGGTAGTACGGATAACCGAGGCCATTGCCGGGCATTGTGGCATAATTGTTCCATGGTCTATAATTGTACCGCTCCTCAATGCCTCCGTATCCGTAATTATATCCACGACCGTACCCATAATTGTATGGTTCCTCAATGCCTCTGTATCCGTAGTTATATCCACGTTCGCACCCGTAATTGTACGGGTCATAGTCCTCACCAACACCATAGCCATTGTATCTTCTTAACGTAGGGTGATGCAAGTTGACCCATTTCAATTCGGCATGGTACCCGGTTTTCATCAATGCCCCTGTGAGCATTTCCGGATCAACCAAACCCGATACACGGATCATGCCTTGTTCCGCATCGATATCAACATTATACAAACCTAAGCAAATTAAGTAAATGAACATGGATTCAAAAAAATTCATAATTGATAAACCCTAAATGTAAAGATGTATATACGAGTATAGAAAACAATTACCGCATATTGAATTTAAGACGCCAGCTATCTTGCTCTTGCAAGCCTGACAATGAATATTGATCTTCAACACACACGTCTACACCAAAATCAACAACTTTTGTTAATTATTTGTCAATGACCAATATACTCATATTCAGGAGTACACCGAAGAAGTGCATGATCGATTGAGAAAAAATTATCTATAAAAAAAAAGGAACACACCGAAGAGGCGAAAAAAGGATTGATCAAATTAATATGACTTACAGCTTCAGCGTAGTTCATGTCTGCAACTGCAACACATAAAAGGATCCGAGAGCTGGAAATCGAATTGAAATTGATCGTAAGATAAAAAAGAAGAAGACTAGTCTCTCTTATAGTGATGTGAAATTGAATTTCCATAAAAATTTCGAGTAAATCTTTCGAGTAATATTTGCTATAAAGCGTTGCAATCAAAACAGAATATGATCCGATGGATTTGGATTCCTTTATTTGGGTATTATAACACGGAAATTTCCTTAACTTAGATGGATTGATTTTTAAGACAAACGTTAATTTATTTATAAAATCTTTTTATTATAAAAATGCAATTTTGCACTTGAAGAAACTGTCGAAATGGAAGCAACGGTCGCTGGAGTTCGAAATTGAAGAAACCTCCGAGGTCTTTTAAAGATGTTTTGACAGTTCATTTTATTATTCCCTTTCATATCTGTGTTAGAATTTTGATTCAATACCATTTTTTGTGTCATTTGAGTGATTGAATCCCACGGGTTAATTCTTTCGTGAAATATTTTTTTGTTTGTTTTAGGGTTTAGGGTTACATTGAAATATCTTTTGTTTGTTATTATATTTTTTTTCTGCAGATTTTCCTCTTTTAGTGCTACTATATTAAATACACTCGGTCGCTACATCAAATCTCAATTAATTTAGAGTACAATAAATAATAATGATTGATTAACTTTTTGAATTATAATATCAATTTATAGAGAAATTTTCTCCTGCCAATCGTTTAGCTGCAGGATAAAATTTTATTTGTGAGATAAACTATCTCGGCCATCGATTAAAAAATTGACGGTTTAGATTAAATATTCATTAAAAACACTCACGTGATAACATTTGCATAACCTCTCCATCACATTCATGTCTTCATTCTGGGTGGGCTCACGTCACCCCCTCCTCCATCTAGCCAAGCCATTCACAAATACCAGTTTATTCGTCATCGTCTGCGCGCCGGAGTTCATCGGCCGAAGCATCAGAAATGTCGCCAACAAGAACACCGACGGCGAGCTATTTATCCCACGGGTCTCTGACATGGTGGAGGAGCTCGGAATTCCGAGTGTGGTGCTGTGGAATCAGTCCACCGCCTGCTTCTCTGCTTATTACCATTATCACAACAAATTGGTACTCTTTTCGAGTGAGGCTGAGTCGGAAGTTGATGTATAGTTGCCCAGTTTTCCCCTTTTGAAACATGATGAGATATCCAGTTTCTTGCATTCGACTAGCCCTTATAATTTCCAGGTGAAAGTGATTTTGGCTCAATTCGATAATCTGTCGAATCCTTTCTACATTTTAATGGAGACTTTTGAGGAATTGGAGGATGAAATCCTGGATTACATGTCGAAAATGTTGCGCAGGCCCATCATGACGATAGGGCCACTCCTCAAAGACGACGAAGTCATTGTCGGCGCGGCGAATGGGAAGGAGGAAAAATCGAAGGAGGCGGTGGCAAACAACATTCCAGTGGTGGCATTTTGGTGGTGAAGTTGAGAGGTGTCTCGTGGCGGTGACGTCCGTGCAGAGGCGGCGGAGATAAAGGAAAACGCAAACAGTGGAAGAATGCAACACACAAATCACGTGAGTACTTTTAATCAATGTTTAATCTGGGCTGTCAATTTTTAAATTGATTGCCGAGATAGTTTGTCTTGCAAATAAGCCATTTGTCCGGCAAATAAATGGCTAGCAGGAGAAAATTTCTCCTTTATATATTGGTGCACACGCACACACATGTATGAGGCAGAATCCGTAAGATCGGGTTTGTCAATTTCTACTTGATATTATAGCAAATATGCTCAATGACCGAAAAATTCTTGGGCCTCGAATTCGATATTTACCCACAAATAACCCAAGCTACGAAAAAATCATACGATTGTTGATTGACATAGAGCCTTTGAAGTTAATTGGGTTATGTCCAGGATAATATAAATAATTAAATCTCATCATGAATAAATCTTTTATGAGTGTTACCCATATTTTTTTTATACTTGCTCATGCACGTACACACATACGAGTCTGAACCTAGTAGGTCGGATCTATAAATTTCTACTCAAGGAGATGCCTAACATGGTATTTAGGGTATCTAAAATGGACTTTGTTTGTTTATTTTAAATTTTAAAGTAATCCTATTTGACTTGTGCTTATGTCAAATTATATTTCCTTAGGACAATGTACGAGGGAGTGATCCGGTTTTGATTTGGAATAAAAAGATTACTAGAGCACTCAATCAAAACTTGTAAGATCAATACTTGAGACAAACGGAACAATTCAACAGGCGAAGCTAAACATGAACATATGTAATTCAATGTATAAGGATTTTAACGATGTGCCTAATTCCGTCAACGGGCGATCCTAATGGCGGGAATTGACTTGAGGGCAAAAACTGAGGGGTACGGAGCCGTCCCGAACAACTTAATTATAAAAAACTAGAATACTCAGTATCACGGTCACACGTTATTTATATGTATTATTATTGTCATTAATTAGGTTTCACAAAATACTCCGAAACTAAAAACTAAAATACAAGATGAAACAGCTGTACGTATGAGAAAAGAAACAATTCGTAGGACTTATCAACATAGTGGTCGGACACTGTCGTCCATCCACTAATTGATGCCTGATCGATAGAGTCCAATAAAGTGACAGGCGTGAACGTGGACCCTCCTTGATATCCAAACGGTATAAGTGACAGAGTCTGTCCAAAATGGCGAACTCCATCCTATTTTTTCTTTAATTAAATTTTTATTAAATTATGTCTATTTTTATTTAATTAAATTATATCTAAAAAAATTCTTTAATTAATTTTTTATTTAATTATATCTAATTATATATAAATAATGCATCTCACATTATATAATACCATAAATAATCACTTACCACACTTACCCTCTCCTAAAAGTTTTTTAGGATACCATAACCAGAAGAAATTAAATATTTTATGTATTGATCAACTAGTACTCTATATGAGTTGTGGAAGAGCCAGAATGATAAAAAATTTTAGTCAGGTTGAGTTTAATCTCAAGGATAAAAAGGAACGGGTACAATTGTTAGGATATCTTATGCGTGTATAAGAGGATCGATCCTGCTGTTGGATTCGTGAGGTGGTGTTTGGAGCCAGCTCAATGTCTTCGACCATAATTTCTGTTGACAAAACACGAGGAGTTAGAAGTGTAATGACTAAGATGAAGAAGGTACGGAAGCGGAAAATCTTAGCCTCAATTGGTGCTGCGAAATGTCTGAAGTCCGCCAAGCCTTTGCAGTTGAACATCGGCCCCTGCATGCTACCACAAACCCGTAATTTGGGTCAGCGAAGAATTTGGTTGGCTCGCTCGCCATCCCTCGGACCGCTGTTGAATCTTCATACGACGGTAATTCGACGAAATATTGAACTGGGAAGGCGGAGATGGGGTATTTGGACTGAATCACCGATTACCGAACTGGATAGAAGGTGGAACTTGATGGAAATGAGTTATTCTGCACTGAATGGAGACCTGAAGTGGTCGGAATGTGGTAATCGGAAGCTGAAGAATCGTAGTGTGGGGAGTCGCTGGTCGCCATACAGAATGTCCGATGTTGAAGCTGTATCCATCGATGAAAGAGGAAACCTGTTGGATGATGGAAGACACCTGTCTATATGTCCACCAAGTGGCTCATCTTTCACTTTTGTAGGAAAGATATGTGCCTCCCACACATTGAATCTGCTTCACGCTGACAGGATGCAGACTCTTAGATTCTGACTCTCCACTTCCAATGGCATTAAGCGATCTCAAATGCTAGGCACAACCTATCTTTCAGCTGTGTGCGCTAACAATGAGAAGTTAATAAGAAGAAGATCTCCTATTCTCAGAAATTTATGAATTTAAGAACTAAGACAAAGGGTCGATTAGTACTAAAACAACGTTAGAAGATGCCATGTCAGAAAGTTGGCTGAAAGGTCCGATTGTTCTGTGTAACATATTTATCCATGGACCATGAATGGAAGAGATAAGGACCAGGAACAGCAAGAGACAACAGTTTAGCTCAATAAACTGGAAGACATCGATTCTAAACAAAAAAAATTAGAGAGCCTGTACAATGTACATACTACTTGGAAACGGCTTCATTTTTCTGTCTTTATGAAGTGAGCGGTCAGGAATTTTGCCATTGTAAAGCCACAGAAGGTGTCTACAGCAAAAAGCTCTTTCAGCTTCTCGTCGCATATAATTTGCCTCTTGTCAGATGGATCCTGGATAAAATGAAATACTGGAGTTCAGAACCAACGCTGAGAGTATGAGGAAAAAATGTACCTTCAGAAAGTTCACTATGCCAAGATGCAGAATTTTAATAGAGGGTCTCTGAAAGAGAAAGCACCTGTAAATCGTTTAGCTTGATGTAATCCCAGATCCTCTTAATAACATCAGACCTAGGTAATGCACTTTCTCCCGTGCCAAGGAACTTTATTAAATCGTCTGAAAGTTTAGTAGGAGAAAGCAAAGCTGAATTTCCAGGCCCTTTCTGCTTTTTTTTACCCTTTCGCACATCTTGATCTGGTTCAGAATCATTAAAAGGGTTAGCATGTTTCCAGAACAATTTTAACAACATTTGAAAGAAAAGAAAGTCGTTCTACTGAACAATTGGAGCAGCTTTGCCTACTTTATTTACAAAAATTTGCATCCGGAAACAATTGAATAGATCAGTGTAGAATTCCCACCTTCCCTTCCTTTCTTCAATTTTTTCTTTTTTGGTCTAGAACCATCTGCAAGTTTTGATGTCAAGAACAAGATTTATCAGCTACAGAACAAAATAGATAAAAAAAAAAACCAGTTTATTTTTATTAGAAAATGCAAAATTCCATTATAAGAATTAAGTGGTTGAAAGTAGAATGGCACCTTCTCGTGTTTGCTCCTCTATAGATCCAGAATTCGCTGAAGGTGCTGATGTCATAAGTATTTCATCAAATTCAGATGAATGAAAGCAGCTAATAACGAAAAGTACAGAACAAGTTTCCCTCCAGCTAGATAAAAAATTATCCACTGTGGCCAAATTAACTGACTAATGAATGTCACATTTACCAGTTAAGAGCAATCGGTGTGTTTTTTAAAATGTTTCAAAACATAAGTTCTTAGAGAAATAAAAATATTTTTCATGATGTTTCTAATATGCTTTCGCATTGGACCAAAAGGTTTACCAAAAATGAAGTCCATAGATATTCTATTAAACAGATTACTCATTCCTTTAGATGAAAAATCGACAATCGTATAATACGCTATCAATGAACTGAAAGAAAGACTGTCACTGGATGTGGTGAAGAACTACTACGTAAAGAAAAATGAGATGCCAGAGACCATACCACCATTGGAGTCTAATGGCCAGATGTGCTTCGTCATGGCCTTGTTCATTTGGAACATATCTATTGACTCTACACAAAAAAGACTACGCAAAGTATCATCACAAATAATATTTCGCTTATTGGATGGATCTTGCAAATTATGCTCCTTGATGTACTTCCACATATGCTTCACAACCTGTTTGTACAAAATCTGTCAGTCCCAGGATCCTGTATATCTAAACAACAAATCTTATTTACCTCAGTCCTAGCCAATTCGGTTGCCCCTGTAAATTTCTGAAGTTCTGGGGAAAGCTTGCATAATTTGGTGAATCCTCCTCTTTTCTTAGCTTCCGTCTCCCCAGACCTAACAGGATTAGTAGTTACTCACGGTAAGCGTGGAAATCAACATATAAGTAGAAAAAAAATATGCATGTAATACTAATTTACTGGCAAATCATTAGTAATCTAATGAATAAGATGTTTATGGTGGTAGTCGTCAAACTTCAAAAAATGGAATAATACGATGGTAAGTACTTCAGATACATGAATACCAGGGTAGGTCTCTTAACCAATTGCACATCCATATACATTAACGTTATGCATCAGTCGAGAATT
Source organism: Pinguicula primuliflora (assembly GCA_025802335.1). Lineage (NCBI taxonomy): Eukaryota > Viridiplantae > Streptophyta > Magnoliopsida > Lamiales > Lentibulariaceae > Pinguicula > Pinguicula primuliflora. Next base: position 1,765 of record JAOYMZ010046061.1, on the reverse strand, counting down.
AAGTATAGTCTTATCAAGCTGCATAAGCGATAACCCTGATGGGTTGTCCCAGTGGTGGAGAACCTGAATCTGACAACTGGAGATGCAGGTTCGAATCCCACTGGGAGGAAACAATTCGTTCGGGGCAACACCACGGGCTTAGGCCCGAATGGCCCGGTTTGTGAGGCAGAGTGGCCTTGCATGAACCCCTATTGGGACTAGTGAGCCCTGAAGGACTTGAATACTCATAGGGTTATAAAAAAAAGCTGCATAAGCAACCATAAATGTAGTTTCATACAAGAATTGTGATCATCCAAACAACACTATATAAGAATGTATAATATAATACACTCAACTCGACATGTGGAAGCAAAATTTCTTAACGTGTTGCATTAATCAAATAAAGTTGGCTCAATCCCTGAAAAAATCTGGATTTAGTTCTAGTTCCTGATTATATCCAAAATAGCTAGTTCCTAACACAATTATCCGTAGTATAACCATAAACTATACTCGGACGATATATTCCTGATAGATTACCCAAATTGAAACAGGAACGTTCGAAAATAAAACCTAAATTTCCAGAAAATATACAGAGCAAAAGCGTATCCGTTTACAACCGCAATGAATGAATAATTCGCACCGTGTTTTAGAAGATGATTCCCCATCACTTGACGACGTTTCTTCTCCCTCCACCGTCTCCTCACCTCCTTTATCAGTCCCTCCCGGTCCCTCGTTTTCTTCATTGCCATCGCCATTTTCCATCTGTCTCTGCAAGTAAACATCGACCTGCTCTCTAACGAACGCCTTCCTATCCGACAAATCTACGCCGAAATCTTCCTCCAGCCGCCTCCGCACGATAGCATTCGTGGTGGTATTGAGGTCCGAAGTACTAAGGAATTCTCTGAGACGCCCGATTAGCACCTCATCCGATACCATTTCTACTTCCCTGCGTTAAGTATCGGTTATGCCTGGTATGCTATAGCGGCAAGGTTTGGCTTGAATTTGGTGGTGGTCAGTTTTGTTGGGAACGGCCAAACGTGGGGTTTTGAGTTGTGGGGAGTTGGGATGGAAAAAGTTAGTGGAAATGGGTATAATGCAATTAGTTTAGCGTAAAGTCATTTTCTGCAAAGTTAGGATTCCAAACGGATCGAATCAGATTAGATTCGGATTTTATTTTCAGTTTTTTACGGGTTCAGATTTTGAAAAATAATAATCATAAACAATTCATTTAAAATCGAATTATTTTAATCGAATTTCGGATTCAGATTTCGGATTCAGATTTCGGATTTCGGATCGGATCGGATTTCGGATACAATAGTACGTAATGGTAAAAAATAAAACAGCGACAGTGCAAATACTACGGTATATCGCATTTGAAGAGGAAGACAACAATTAAAGCGAAAAAACAGCAATACAACATAAACCAACTAAGTATCCATGACATAACATAAATCAACTCAATAACACATTGCTAAAAAAAGTGTCCATAACATAAACATAAACCAACTCAATATCCAAATTCTAACTATCCATAACAAAATATAAATCAACATGACATCTTCTCTAACAGTACAATCAACCCAATGAAATCTGTGTAGTTCCATCCTCACCAACCACAGACTACTCCAGCATTCTCCTACAAAAAAGCATGTGCAGGATTGGATCAAAGGATGCATAGGATGTAATACTGTCTATACCTCTACTGTTGATAAACAACGAATACCTCAATAAGAATGTACCAAGTCATGCCATTTTAATGCTTACTTCATGCTACAACCTAAAATTT
>JAOYMZ010046050.1:0-14610 GCA_025802335.1 Pinguicula primuliflora | reverse complement strand
TTTAGTACCGGTTCTGACACCATTTCGATGCGAGTATTCCAAAACCGGTGTTATTTTTTTATTTCAGTGACCGGAAATCCATCAAAATAGGTGTGTACCGAAATTCTGTACAAGAATTTTCGGTACACCTAGCATTATTGTTAAAACTAGGAGAGATTGAGGAGTCCAAGTCCATACTAAATCAATGCAACTTGCTAGGATTCACGACGAGGGATTGACCTACTGATTGTGAGAGTGATAATTGCACTCAAAGGTCCTGAGTGCAATCCTCCGTAGCGACATAAACATATCACATATGACTTGCCAAGCGTGGCTTGCCTCCTTACTATGATTTGCGGGTTATTGCGGTAGAACGTTGAGTTTACATAATTCGGTAGGTTCCTTACATTATCAAAAATACAACGAACGGATGGGTGGGTGTGGGTGTGGATGGAGGCAGCTCTGTGGCTATGAAACAGAAGCTTTTGGATGTTTTGAACAATAGTACGCCATAAACACAAGTTTTAGCAGTTTTATCTAAATTTCAGCTCTTCTAAAAGATCAACAACAGCATTTATGTATGCACTTGATCTCAAAGCCTTTTTTGTGTGTGTGTAATCCCTGTTTCATATCTATCAGCGCACTTCAACTCGATCTGTCGGAGAGTAGTAGACAAAAGCAGGTCTCAGATGGATACTCTGGACAGATGACTTTCTCTCAAACTCCATAATTCAAGTGCTTATTGTTACCAGAAAAATCTTACCTTTATTGAGAAGATCTCCCCAGGTATCGCATCCATTGCAGGAATGGAGGGATAAGATAACTGCACCAGTAGCTGAGCTGAACTATCTTTTCATTTCTTAGAAAGTCCTTTAGTGTGGAAATAAGCAATCAGTCGGTATTCGACAAATCGCAGAGTTAGAATCTATATGATCATTGGGAAAACTAGTTAGTGCAAATGAGGACTGATGTATCCTGCCGCAGGAACAAGATTTATAATTGCTGAAATAATCCAATTCCGGGTGGAGTTCCAAAACGTAAGCTGATATTTGTTACTCCAAGAACCCTCATGTGTGCTCTTCTAGAAACTTCTTCTTTATAAATGTTGTTTCTCCAGAACATCTCAAGAATCAGACAAGATAATCAGGCCATTGGTTACTTCTAGAGCAATTTCATACGTAAGAATCATTTGGGACAGTAAAGAGTGTCTCGTTTAGACAACATACAAGAGGAAAGCTTCCTGTTACTGAAGAGTCATATCTACTTGAAGTTGAACTGTTACATCTCAAAGTTACCTTAAAGAAGGAAAAAAAAGAACTAAATTTACCTGTTACGACTGCCGATGCAGCGTGTTATGTCCAACTGCCACCGCTCCACCAACTATCAACACCCTTGACGTCAGACCATCTCCGGCAGCCTGATGTTCTCCACTTCTGCACCTTCAAGGCTGGCCTACATTCACTGCAATGCAATACACTACACATACCATTGTTGTGCCCACCAGAATCTTCCTCCATTATTTGTAGGAAAAAGGATGTCCATGGAACACTTTTCAAGGTTTTACACAAATTATTTAAGGTTCAGGACAAGACTTGCTATAAAAAATGATCTCTGAAACGTGGGATTGTCTCAGATTGAACTTGAGCAAAGATGTACCGCAGATTTGTCTTCTCCATTTCTCAACAGAACTGATAAACTATTTCAGTAAATTTGTAAACTGGACAACAATAGAATAATCAGAATCACATTATTCTTTAATTAACACATTTTCCTTGCATTGGAGAAGTTAGCTATGATGTATTTATATGTATGCATATATTCTAATAAATCACAACTTCTGATTTAGATTTATACAGTGATTGATTTCTGCGCAGCTTTGAATAATTCACGCCATTGCATCGGATCCTTTCCCGGTCCTTCGCCCTGCAGGAGGATGGGCAAGCTTATGTCTTGAAGTAACATTGACCGTGATGCAACTTGCCCACAAAGCTTTATTGAATGTTTTCGTTCTATAATACTACTAGTTGTTGTCATTTTCAAAAAAATAACAATACCAACTTGTAAATAAATTGAAATCCAGGATTCATCAAAAGAAAAATGTTTGAATATGCCGGAGCAAACTTGCCTGGACTGAGTTGATCTCATAGATTTGTCCTTGTGTAAAATCAATGTCTAGTGCCTGGATGCAAGCTTCTGCCACAACAAGCCTGCTCACCTCTCCCACAAGTTTGTCACCTGAGAATCAGGAAAGAATGAAAAACATAATTCTTTGAACATTAACGAACACAACTTGTAAGAAGATGAAATAAAACGAATCCTCATAAGCTGACAACGAAGTTGTTGCAGCTTAGTTGGTAAGACGCTTCGAGCCATGAGGGGTAAGTGGAGACCCACCATTGTTCCTCTTTGAAGAAAAAAGAGAAATTTAAAAAAAAAAATTCCTGACAAGCTGCGCAGGCTACCTTGATCAATAACCACGGCTCGTCTTTCACCAGCAGTAGCCTTGAGTAGAGTGTTAAGATCATAAGATGTGTAAGGGCCATCGGTCAGCCTACCGGGCCTGTCATGATGAGTGAAACTAGATCAGAAAATGCGACCATATGCACAGGCGGTTTCGCCTGAGGAGGATAGAAGGTACAACCTGATTATTGTATACGGAAGGCCAGAGTTACGAACAAGGTCCTCAGCCATTTTCTTGTATTTTAGGACACCGAAGAGGTTCATGATGCTGTGCCATCAAACACGATCGAATCAATAACTTACGCATATTGTTCTAACTGAAAAATCCGATTAAGCAAACGACTGTATATATTCTTTTGGTGTTGAGAATTCTCGGGAGGCAACATCCGTAAGAACAGATTTCTGTTGATATAATAAATTTCACAGCTAACCAGAAGGTAGTTTACCTCCACGGGATTTCATTGAATTTGGTGACTCCAACAGAAGAAACAAGAACTAGTCTTTTCAAAGATGGAGGCAATGCTGACACAAGGTTTCTCACACCATCCCAGTCTAGAAAGAAAAAATTAGATGCTTCAGACATAGAATTAACAACCGAATAAAAACATGAGCATTTATACAACAAAGATACATCAGGAAAAATATCCACCAGCATCGTGTTATGCTTTCATCAGCAAATATTTTGCAGAGAAACAGTAACGAACGAAAGGTTTCTGAATTTCTAGTTCTGTATTCACTTTTTGCTAGTGTAAATGTGAAAATTGGAGGAAAGTAAACCACAAATGCACAAAACTTTCTAGCTATGATATTCAGAAGATAATTGCGGTCAGACCAAGTGAACCTATAGTGGCCTCCACAGAATAAGATCATGAAATGCAATAGCAGGAAAGAAGTTTGTCATGCATTCTGTTTAATTTGCTTGTGTTGCCATTCATGTGCATGGAGAAATCTGGCGTAACAAACAAAAAGAGATCCAGACATGATGAAACCATCATTCTGAAGTAAAGGTCAGACCCACTCTTTCAGGTGTATTATCTCCATCCCATCTCCTAGATGGAAAGGCCGTGGTTCCAGTGCAGCAGATAACATGGCTGACCCCCTACAAATCCAATAACATTAACAACATCTACATATAAATACATGAAAAAACGGTTGTTTTATGATAATATTAAAGAACCTATCCTGCTTATAAACTATCCAAAGGTTTATTACAATAGTAACCCATAGACCTCAAACATAGAAGGATCCAAATCTTGGGGATTCCGTGTATCACCTTGAAAAACCTACAAAGTACACAAAGATTCTGTAACGATACTGGCTCTTAGAATGTGTAAATGATATGACGTGCTCCTTATTTCTCACGATATGGCCGGAGAAAGTAAGCAGCAACAATAAGTGGAGAACTAATCAACAAGCTTGGCCAAACAAATCAAACACCTGCAACTTCCCCTCATCTTGATGACCGAAAAGAGTAGTGGCCTTTTCAGGATTCCGAAGTAACAGGCGTGATCTAATATTCCTATTGAGTAATGATGCTACAATGAGTTGACCTACATAGCATACGCAATAGTTTAAGTGTTTAAGAGATACAACAGGAAAACTCCAATTGAAAACAAAATTAAGGACACGGCCATACAATGCTCTCATCACATAGATATGTAGCAAGGAGCAGAACTTCATGAAACAAATTGAAAGAAATAGAAGAAAACATGGCAAAGGAAAGAGATTTCACAACTAAGGGTGAGTTTTTCCAAAAGGACAATATGCAAAGGAATTTGTCCTAGCAACCAGATATTCAATGTAACTACTTCGTATCAGACTAACCCTTGCCCGTCAGGCATAAACCCGGCTAGGATGACCTAGCAACTACAATGGCCTCAAAACGTCAACCTTTGCAAGCTGTTTCAGTGGATAAAAGAACAAGAAGTACAAGGGAGAAAATAAAAGAAGAAAATATCAAGTTTTCGCCTGAATTACTCATTTCCCTATATGTGAACAATATTACTTTTTCTTGACATATAGTAAATATGCTAGTTCATGCTGTCTAGACTCTAAGCTAAATTTCGAATTAAATATTATGTAGCTGCACAAACAACGATTATCTGCATTGTCATCAAATTATATAATACTGCATCCTAGGCCAGAAACAACATTTATAAAGAAGAAGTCAATATCGATATCGTGCAACTATTCATGAACGGAACTCTACACTTGTTTTCATCATATGATTCTCCCTTTCAGGAAAATGAGGTAGCTAAACATGTATTCGTGTATATGTTTGTAATAGAGGAATCATGCTCCGAAGGTCAGTTCAGTTCAGTTCAGTTTATTAACTGCTAGAGATCCCTGAAAATGTATAACCAAATTAATAACGCTTATCCGTTAACATAATTGAAAATATGTTCTAGCCAGAATTGGAGTTTGATGATATTTCATTTCATCTAATTCCAAATGTGAAGAGACCACAATCCCATCTTGATCAGAATAGAAACTGAAGGAACACGTGATCCGCAGATAAAAACTCCATATCTATAACACGAAACACAGCATTAGTAGAACCGTGACCACGCCCGGAAAAATATATATATATAATGTAGGAAGGGGCGATTACCCACGCCACCGGAGCCTCCGACGACAAGAACAAGCTTGGAACAAGAGGGGTGTTGAGTGTCAGATGGGGAATCTTGGGTTGCACCAGAGGTGAAAGATGCAATGACTTGATCATTCACGGCATTTGAATGTGATAAATAGTATGGCGGTGGTGACGCTTTCCCTTGTGATGAACGAATAGAAGGAAAATTGAGGGGAAGAAGAGGAAAGAAAGGAACCTTTTGCGAGTATACGGACAAAGATTTTATAGAGAAGGGAGTTGGATAGAGAGTAATAGACGCCATTAACAAACTCTCTGGAAAGCAAGAAACAGAGATCACTCGAGACGGGAATGAAAACTAAAAATGCTTGTGGTAGCCGTTTTATTTGGAAATTTTTCTGGCAAATATCGAGAATCATACATCTTTCTTATATTTACGAGAACTATTTTCAATTATAGAAATTTTAAAAACGTGGATAAAGGAGCTTTATTTTGGTCAAGAAGGATATTTGCACCAGTGTTTAACACTTTTTTTTTTGAAGTAGGTGACCGATCAGTGCTACAATGCCACTCCCCCAATTACGCTTCTGAAATCAACTCTTCTGCAGCTCCGACAGTGATCACTTGCTAGTTGCTGGTCAACATCCCACGTTTAGGTTTACGGTTTACCTCTCTGCCTTGGATAAAGAAATCGTTTTTTAACCTAGGGTTTTGACAATTTTATTACAGAAAATCAGTTCGGTTCTGCTTCTGTTACATCATCCATTTTAGGAAAATCTCATACCCGTGTGGCGGCTGAACCGTTGAGAGATGGCATCATCAGCTCTATCAAGAGTAACGAAACTTAGGAATCACTTTGATCCCACGTACTCCAACCTAAAGGTATTATCCATCTTTCTTCTTGCTGGCAGTTTGGGTGGGTGGAGAATAATATTATTCTGACCCCCCAAGCATAGATATCTGTGTTGATTGAATAATACTTAATGCTGGTTCTTTGAAAGTTATGCTGCTATTTGATCGGTTAATCATTTAAGCAGGGTAACATGATGGTTAAGGTATCACCAGAAATTTCGGATGCTCTCTCTCTTGGGAAACCAGTTGTTGCCCTTGAATCCACCATTATTTCTCATGGTAAGATACATTTTAGAGCAAAAGAATATACTTTACTGTATTTTTTTGGGTAAATCAAATTTTGTATTTAAAAAATTTACGGTTATTTACAATCGTTGGCCTACCCGCCACTTTACTCGTCAAAAGCCTTACATATCGAGTGAAATTGGGACTTGGTGGATCATCCAACTGCAAAATGAATTTACTTTACTGTATTGAAGGTAGAAAATTTGTAAGAAATCAGAGAACTGTGATGCTGTAATTGAATGGCCTTAATTTCATTTGGGATATTAATTGAAGAGTTTTCATTCACATTGTCAGATTTGATTATGCATTTAGAAGAAAATTAGGGTGGTAAAGAAATCTTTGTAATTACGTTGCATTTCAGAATTCGTCTGAGGAGTTGTTGCCATGTTGTAGATGCTAGAGATTTGACAGGATGTCTATTATTCATTTAATAACTTTTTCTCTTCTGCATTTCTTCAAGAGGGTGACTCCATGGCAAATGCCTTACCTGCTTCAGAATCTTAGTTTTTGAGAAATTGGTACAAAAAGTAGTAATCTTTTTTATTTGTGAGTTTTGTCCATGAAACATTGGATCCGGTCCTTATATGCAGATTGCTTCGTGTGATTAAAAGCTTATTCACTTTATGAAACAATGGGTATCATTTCACCCATTTAACCTTTCATGTACTTAGGGATGCCATATCCTCAGAATTTTGAGACAGCTAAAGAGGTGCAGGCAATAGTACGACACAATGGAGCTATCCCTGCCACTATAGCTATCTTAGATGGTGTGCCACACATCGGTATTGACTGCAAATTTCATTCCCCTGTACTAAAAGCCTTGTTGTCCAATTTGTGCTTCGTTTATAAACTCTAAGTTTAGATATATTTTATTTGAAATCAACATGTTCGGAAGCATGCAACGATGGCCGACTAGACTTCAAGTCAATGAGGCACACTTGCACCACTGGTTGATCAGACCTGCTAAATAAGTGAATATAAGGAGTGTACAGTGGAATTATTCCTTCTAAAACATGCTTCTTTCCGCTCTTCGCCGTGCATATCCATTGTGTTGATGGCGAGCTAGATAATTTTTTATGATGAGGATGAATCTTGAAGACTAAAGTTTTTTTTGTGGACCTGATTCGTTTTAGTTGTTCTTACACTTTTCCGTGTTTAACAAAAGGAAATGACCTGCCTGATTTTTAGAATCTGATTTTAAGGATTATCTTTGGACGAACTTAAGAGTCTGGCTATGCTGGGGACTAAACCTCGGAAGACAGCCCGTAGGGACATTGCACATGTTGTGAGTAATTATGTGGACTATTATGTAGACTTTCATGGTCTGAGATTCTTAAATATTGAATATTGAGCGCAATTTACTCCAGATTTTTCCATCATTGGAACTTCCAACCAACAAATTTTCATCTAAAGAAAATATATTCTCTGCATCAGAATCCTTTTCCAAATATAATATAGACATGGTTAGTTAAGCTTCTTTGAGACAGCAGCTCTACAGAATCTTTATTGTCATGAAGGTCAGAATAGTTATAGCATATTGGCAATTTCAGAATGCACAAGATAGGACTTCACATTTGATTATTTAGCGCTTTTTCCAGGTTGCTTCTAAACAAACCGGTGCGACAACTGTGTCTGCGACAATGTTTTTTGCATCCATGGTAATTATTACATGCCTCAACTTTCTATTTAGTGCATTCGTTCTTCCTTCACTTCTTGAGTATAAACTGCTAAATACCCTTGCAGGTTGGCATTCCAATCTTCGTAACCGGAGGAATTGGTGGAGTTCATAGACATGGAGAGAGCAGTATGTTCAGCTTGCATTGCTTTTTGGTTACTTATTAATTTAATATATTTGGTACTCAACCTCTGAGGATGCCAAATGAACATCAATTTTGGTTGATTGAACATTTGGTAAAAGCTTGATGCTTTTGTTTTTGCAAGCAGCAACCTGTTAATGCTTAATTCAAAATTTATCAGTAAATAATTGAGAATTACACTGAATTTAACAGACTCTGAGCAGGCGACGCTACTTTGAGCGGTAGAATCTGCTTATGAGTGTTTGGAAATGGTAGCTTACACGCAATTGTTATATCAAATCAGGAATAGCTTGTCACACTCAGCACAAGCTTCTTTCTTCCAAGTACGATTTTGGTGAGGAGGGGGCATTGATTTCATTTGAGTTGTTTTCCAGAAGGTGTTGGAGGAGAGTGGTTGTTTAGGGATGCGAACCAACTTACTGTGTTTTATTTTTAATGACATAACTCTTATCTTCTCAACTGTCTAGATGGTTGCAGCAAGCTTTTGATGGACTAGATTACTTTATATATCTGATCTTGTGTTTCATGTTAAAACTTTTTTGTTATAACTTGAACATATAAGGATCTCGGATTGGTCACAGACTATTCTTTAATTCATGAATTGAAAATGGACATGATTTTTGTTTTCTCGTAGATTCAAACGATTTGAGTTTTCCCCAGTTTGTTCTAATAACCCGTTTTGTCACAGCTATGGATATTTCTTCTGATCTAACAGAACTGGGAAGAACACCTGTTGCTGTAGTTTCTGCAGGTGCAAAATCCATATTGGATATCCCAAGAACACTGGAGTACTTGGTAAATATAACGTTTATATCCATGATATATCTGTCACTTCTTGGCTCCCGCAATGATGACCGACTAAAGTTTTTTTTTCTTGTATGTGTTTGTTTGAGATGCAGGAAACTCAAGGAGTTTGTGTTGTTGCATATCAAACTAGCGAATTTCCTGCCTTTTTCACTGAAAAGAGTGGCTGCAATGTAAGTCCACTTTTCTACTCGCATTGGTAATGTAATAAATGTTGCTAACAAGAATCAATGCTGCTAAGTTAATTGAAATTGGCTCTTCGAACATTTCTATGAAACCCTTGGTGCTAAAATTTTCATGCAAAGATGTCATGAGGTGATGCATCAAGTATCTCTCTCATTTTGTCTTCTATCAATGAGTTTCGATGATTTTTGACTCAGTAGAATATATGGGGGCTGAGGCATTTCATAGTGTTTTGCCTGGCGACATTTTCTTATCGAAATTAGAAGAGGAAAATGAAAATAAAAAACATTATCAGTAACAGAAGCTCTAGTAAGGCTTGTCGGTAAGAAATGTTGTGAGATGTTAAGCATGACATAAGAACTGGTAAACCTAAATGCTGAATCTGATAATCACTTTTAAGTCGAGAATTCTTGTTATTTTTAGATAACTCGTGTCGTGTTTCTTTTTCTCAACTGTAAGATATAAATGTAGGCCCCTGCTCGTGTGGATTCACCCGAGGATTGCGCGCGGCTTATATGTATGTTGTCCTCTGTCCTCCCCCGTATATCTGTGTTGACATGGTGATTTAATTTTGCGGAAAAATGCAGATGCCAATCTTAATCTTAACCTGAGGAGTGGGGTTCTCATAGCTGTCCCTATCCCAAACGAGCATTCTGCATCTGGAAACATTATCGAGTCTGCAATCCAGAAAGCTCTTAAGGAAGCTCGGTAATGTGTTCATGATCTCTCTTCTGCCAAAGAACTATTTTGAACAACGCATTTGCAGTGTGACGGGTTGATATTGTGTATGTTGTGACACAGGGAGCAAAATGTGATGGGCAGCGCTGAAACTCCATTTGTGCTTAGTAGAGTAAATGAGCTAACTGGAGGAGCGTCTCTTGCTGCCAGTATCCTTTATCAAACTCTTTTGATTCTACTCCAGACAATGCTTGAAGATTGATAACATCTATTCTATGTGATACAATCATAAAAATAAATAATCTGAAGTTTTTTCCTACTCTCCTCTTTATAGATATCCTTAAATAGATCACTAGACATTGCTCTTATTAAGAATAATGCCCGTGTGGGAGCTCAAATTGCGGTCGCCCTATCCCAGCTACGAGAAAGCAGTTCCAAAGGTTAGTTTTTGACTCAAAAAAGTTATTGCAGTTTGATCTTGAAGCATGGAGAACTCCAGGTATATTCAGTTATCTCTGATTTCATGAAAGTAACGAAACTGGGTTACTGCTAGATCCGCATTCCTGGAAAAGCTATACCAAGCAATGTTGATTTTGTTGCAGGTACCTAACAAAACAAAGGAGATGCAAGGAAACACCAAAAACATTGACGGCATGGAGATTAGTGACTTCAAACTTCTCAAGGTTCTTGATTGATTCTAGCAGTTGTTTTTTTCAGATGTTTCTGATTTTTCTAGATTAAGATCAGATGTTCCTTATTGATATGCTTTGCAGAAAAGGTCAAGTGAAAATATCCTCGTATTGTTTTATGCTCTCTACTGTGTCCAAATAGTGCCAGTGTGTTCTATTCATTTGCTTGTAGTTATATCAGATATGAACACTCCTCTTGAAGAAACTGTTTGGACCAAGTTCTTTAAAGATCATTTTTGGTAAGTATCTGCAGAAAAGCAGGTAGGGAGCATTTGTAACAAATGTTGCCTAAACTTTCATCCACTTGTTTTTCTTTCCTTTCAATTTTCCGGGTATATGAATAGAAAAACAGGGACAGGGGTTTGGGGTGGCGTGGGTGAAGTGAGGTAACTCACTGCATAGTGTGCAATGCTCATGTGGCACTACGGGATTGGTGTGGCAGGTGGGTCGGTGTTTAACACTTTTGCACAAGCCCGCTGACTGACCAATCCTGCAGTGCCACGAGGGCACTGCATAGTATACAGTGACAGTCACTGTATACTCCCCAATTCCGAAAAGCAGGGTCCTGATTACTGCCAAATCCAACAATGCTGATGTCCACATTTGTATGTACCTTGAAGTTGAAGCCCTGCCATCATCTTGACTGCCTTGTGTTCTTCCACAAGAAGACAGATCAACTTTTGTGTAATTGTGTGGGGGAATTTGTTGCCAATCCCACACTCCTTACATAGGTCACTGGGGAACAAAAGCTGTGATGGTATGTATAGTTTTGTCTTTGTTGGGACATGTTTGGATGGTATTGAGCGTTCAGGAATATGAAAAACAAAGCTGGGTAGCCATCGATTCGTATTCCCCACACATCATGCCAAACATTACACCACACGTGCAGAAATTTGTTTCAAAGTTGTACACAGCAGACAAAAGAACAAAATGATGTGGGTCAAAACAATACATTGTTGCTCGGATCTGAAAACAGGAAAAGAGTTTTTATGTGGGATTGTTGAGGGGTGCACAGCCTTAGAATTATCGGTACAAAGCCTGGAATTTAGGAGATGAGGAATACAAAATTAACCAGAGTTGAGTTAGCCTATTCACTACCCCCGGAGCACAATGGGTTTAGGTGCAAACCCGAACCAACTGGTTATTATCCCGTGAAGTCAAGGGCAGACCTACTGTGGGACGGGCCCGAACTTTAGCCCAGGGCCGATTGTAGATCTGCTCCAAATTCTTCTTGGGTCAGTCCAGCTATTTAGTTGGATAAATAAAAATTGTATTGTTTTTTTAAATCAAGTAAATTGTAGTATAATAGAAGATTCATTTCGAATCTGCTAATATAAGTGAAGAGTGCTTTGCTAAAAAAAATATAAGTGAAGAGACCGTTTACTAGCTGGACTACTATGACTTTGTGACATAATTCGGATTTTAAACATATTTAACATAATTGTAAAATTTTAAATTTTATTAAAAATGATAATTAATATTCTATTAAAAATTATAATTAATAAATTTTAATTTTTTTATAAAATTTTATAAAAAAAAGAATATTAAATTTTTTTTTGAGTGATGTACATAATTATTTTATTATTTAATTATCTAGTAAATTGATTCGAATTTTTTATTTAATATTTTTTATTATTATATTATTTATTTTAAAAAATTGGGACTTAAACTTTTAGCCTAGATCCGATTTTTAGCTAGTTCCGCACTTGGGTGAAGCAATCTTTTGACTAATTCTGGAAAATCCGCCAAAACTTAACGTTATTGTTAAAATAAGAAAATTTATTTTAGGAAACCGATTAAAATATTTTGGAAGAAATCTCATGCTCCATAGATTTGAAATAAGATTTAGGTGATGAATAAATGATTTATGTGTCAAATTTTAGTCATGATTAGAATTCGACACATAATTCATTTATTCAATACCTAACATTGAACACTTAAAATTTTCTTTAAAATTGTACTTCGGATATGTTTGCAAATTTTTCTCAAAACTACTTTTGATTTTTAAATCGTAGAAGCTCTTTTTAAATTGTTTGCAATTTTGACTTTTAGCGATAAAAAAATTTCCAAAAAACAAAAGTCAAAAACTCTCATGAACTTGCTTTTGGGAGGCTTTCATGGTGTTGCTTTTGTAATCATTTTAAAGTTCACTTTTAAAATAATTTTGCTAATATAAACAAATTGATACTATCAAAATACCCATCAATTGTTATAACAATCGATAATTTTGTTCATATAAACAAACACTATTTTTTAAATTTTGTCTCTGTAACTGCAAACAGTTTATAACTTATTTATAAAAGCACTTTCTAAAAAGTAATCCTTAGAATCTACATTTACAAAAACAACAGAATTTGCAAACATAGCTTTCGTACAGTTGAGCGGTGGTGCTACATATAAAATGAAGAAGACTCAATTTACCATTGTGGTGGGAAGAAATAGAGATGATGGCGTCCAATTTCCCGTCTCACCTCAAAAAACGGCATCGTTTCATAGTCACTAAAAATTATACGGGTATGTATTATTTTGCAGAAATGCTATAAGATACCAACTTTCAGCACTCAAATCGCATCCATATACATGCACACACATCAATATTGGTGGAGCTATGATAAAATTTAGGTCATACCACGAATGAATGGTATGCTGTCACGTGTATTTCTTATGCTTCTTGCGACCCAAATTCATGTAGTATATCATTTATGGAGTTGACACGTATGTCTGTTATGCTTCCTACGGTCTAAATTAGGCTGTGTTTGCGAGAGCTTATTCTTTTGCGGACAGATTTTGAATAGAGAAAGTTAAAAAAAAAGAAATTTTGTAGGAAGTTTGTATGTGTTTTGGAAAAATACTTTGTTATTAAAAAAATCAAAACGGTAGTATTTGCAAATATTTTTTTAAAGCAATTTCTTTTAATTTGTAAAAAATGAAAAAACAAAAATAACTTAAAAATTTGGGTTATCACTTTATGTGAGGATAATTATGTCACATTTGAACTTTAAATTAATTTTAAAATTGTCAACGAGAAAAGTTATTCAAAAGCTAATCTAACCTATCTTTTAACTTTTAGATTTTTTCTATTTTTTTATAGATAAATCAAAACTAAATTTTTTTAATAAAACCCTCTAAAAATAATACCGTGAAAAACTATGAAATGCATCAGATTATTCTCTCATCGATATGTCCCCGTACCTAGAGGAACCCGTCGCAGTCTGTCAGCTGAGCCGCAGACTCCTGTTTGCTTCCTCCTTTTGAGGAGAAAATGACCAAGTGATGATCCTCGACAAAGAATGAGCACCAATTTCAAGACCAGGCACTCTGGAACTTTTCTACAAAGATCACACACAAAAAAAAGGGGCATTCTTTCTCACGAATTCAACATATTCCTCAACAGGCTAAAGGACACACACAAAACAGGGCACGACAAAACCTACTGATACCACGCAATGGCGACAACGTTGTTGTATAATAAATACTCATGCACGGGATTGTCCTTCAACTCTCCTCCTTCCTTAAATTGATCGCGTTACCCACTCCACTCTCGAAAGTTCTGTTTTTTCTTTGTATTGTTGCAAAGAAAGGTTGAGGGTTTTGGTGGGTTCTTGGTTGGTGAACTTCGCTGGAATTTAGGTGTGATCTTTCGTCGATTTCGTCTCAATTTTAAAACCCAGACAGGGATTTCAAAGCTTTCGCCTAGTTGGTGAGTGATTGCGACTTGGATTCGTTTAATCTAGTTCTGTTTTTTTTTTTTTTGCTGTGTGTTGCTCTGTTTTTGGTATTGAATGCTTCAGTTGGTTCTAGGTTTGATGATGTGGTGATCCTTGCGCACGCTATTTTATTTGGTTCTGATGTTGTCTAGTTTCCAGGATTTTTTATTTTTTGGGGTTTTGGTTACTCTTTCACTGATTTGAGTTCGATTAGTTAACTACCCAGAAAAGGCACTTGATTTGGCAGTCTATTTCTCTAGATTGCATACAATTACGTTTCAAGAAGGATCATCATCTGTGCCGATACAAATGCTTCCCTTGATACCTTTTCCTCCTCCGTATCCATGGCTCAAGGATTTGAAACTGGAGGAGAGGGGTTTATATCTAATCCATCTGCTAGTCACTTGTGCAAATCATGTGGACTGCGGAAACCTAGAAAATGCGAATATAGCCCTCGACCAAATTTGCCATCTTGCTTCAGCTGAGGGTGATACTATGCAGCGAATTGCTTCGTATTTCTCCGAGGCTCTTGCTGACAGGATACTCAGAACGTGGCCTGGTGTATA
>JAOYMZ010046049.1:0-30840 GCA_025802335.1 Pinguicula primuliflora | reverse complement strand
GTGATCATCTTTGCTAGTGGTACAAAGGTAGCTTTGGAAAGAATCTTGCAATTTCTCCATGCCTATGAAGCTTGCTCAGGACAACTTGTGAATATTCACAAAAGTGGTATTATTGCTTCATAGTGCTTATCTTCTACAAGATTGAATCTTCTTAAGGAATGGAGCGGATTTCAACTTTGTTCTCTTCCTACCAACTATCTTGGAGTTCCTTTATATCAAGGCCAAAAAAGAGGAGAACTTTTCTCAACACTCATACACAAGATCAAGGCAAAGTTGGATGGATGGAGTTCATCATATTTGTCAAGTGGTGGGAGGTTGACCCTAATATCTCATGTTCTATTTAGCATGCCTATTTATCAATTGATGATTATGAAACCTTCTCAAGAAATCTTTGACAAAATTGAGGGTTTGTTCTCGGATTTCTTTTGGGGATGGAGAGAGGGGAAGAAGAAGGTGCATTGGAGATCTTGGAAGAGGATTTGTCTACCAAAAACCGAAGGGGGCTTGGATTGAGAAGATTAAATGATGTCTCAAAAGCTTTTGAAATGAAACTTTGGTGGAATATGAGGAAATGAGAGAGCTTGTGGGCTCAATATATGCTCAAGAAGTATTGTAGATGTAAAGGCCCCTCCTTAACACACGCAAGAAAACTACACTCCAACACATGGATATGAATGGTGATGGTGAGGGAGGTTATGCTCACTAATACATTATGGTTCATTAGTGATGAGCACAATATGAAATGCAACTATATGCAAGTATACATAGTCATGCAAGTAGCAAATCCTTGGTGAACAAGGGTCATCTCCCAAGGGAGTAGATCTAGCACATGCTTTTTCGAATACAATTTCAGAGTAACTAAGATGATTTGAGGTGTCACTACTCTAAATCAAATGAAATGCAACAAAACACTAAACACACTTGAAGATACCCCAATATGATCCATATGCATCAAAAGATCCAAAATAAGAAAATCACTAAAATGATTCGAGAGTTGTGTCAAAAACAGCACAAGCTCATTCAATATGAAGCAAGTTGATTCAATGGTTCATAAAATCAATGTCAAAAGTAGTGAAGCTTGGCTCAACCGAGCCCTAAGTCTAAAGAGCTAGCTCGTGCTCGAAGCATGAGCAGATACAAACATAAAAGTGCAGCAGTAGCTAGAATCCATGAGCTTTTCCTTCTCGGATGCTTTAGGGACCACCTTCTGGTATTTTCGCCTTATCGCCCTCATTGCTGCCTCCAAAGTGTGTTCTTACTGAATGAGAAGTGTTCTCCCCTTCTAGGGATATCTCCCTGTGCAATGGCATGGTTGCCCTTGTAGCCATTTGAGAACTGCAGCTCAATTCGGGGACTATAGTGCTTTGAACGTTCATTTGAACTCATATCAGTAACTGAGTCCCAAACTCAATCCTCCTTTTCCCAAATGTAAGTATAGTGCTAAGCGAACTTGTAGAGGACCTCCTGGACTGTATTCTGGTGAAAGGGAAAAATCACCCTTGAAGCCATTTTAGAGATATAATCCGTACGAGGGACTGTTCAGTCAATGAACCTGCATTTTACCCGAAATGGGAAAATCCTTCCAAACTTGGTCAAGGCGGCATTTCTAGCATTCCATGCCTCATGAGACTTGTAAAGCATCCCTTGTAATACGTCCCTGTAAAGGACAAATCCTCCATCAAGCTGGTTTGGAAGATATGCACGTTGGAAGGGTGCAAAATATCTTTTCTCTCTCATTTCCTATTTTGGCTAGGCAGCTTTTGAGGTGGTTGTTGGTCTCTCCAGTTTTAGAAAAATCTTGCTTCCTTACGTCTTTGGATCCAAGTCTTGTGTATATCACACGAGACTATGTTTCATTTGGCTTTGGACCATTATTTTGGACATGAAGTTGAGTCTAGAACATCACTTGTGCATCTCCTTGCTTGAGTTTCAGCCAGTCTGCCTCTTTTATCCCCAATTCTGTCTAGTTTTGCCCAACACTGTCATATTTGAACTCTAAATCTGTTGCAACACAATTAAGCGCAAAATTAGGAATAAATGAAGTGTCTAGGGTATAAGATCCTAAGAAATGGTATGCTAAAGATGCTTAAAATGTGATATGAATTTAGCTTATCAAACTATCTCACACTTAAACCTTGCTTGTCCTCAAGCAATAAAACCAATTTGAACTGCAAACAGCAAGGCAGAACAGTGTTTATGTGGTGCTCAATTGTGTTCATTTAGTGCAAGTGTAGACTCAAGTGAGAGTGTAATCTTTGATATGAACATGTTAGGGGATAATAGCATCATCATACCTTCTTAGTTCCTAGTAACCTCAAGTATGTCCTCTTTTAATCTAGATCCTACTTCTCTAGGGACTAACTAAAATCTTCAACCTCTACCACAATACTGGTGTAAAAGCTTTCATAGCAATCTCAAGTCAAGTCTCAACTCTATCACACTCAATTAAGGGTTAGTATTTAAGTAGAGGCTTCTCTCGTTGATGGAATTGGACCAGATCATTATGGCCTATCCATTTAGCTTACATAAATCGTGGATAGTGTTTTATGTCAATCCTGTACAAGGGATAGAGATGATCACTTGCTCAGCCCCTTTCTTCTTTGTCGTTCATAGTCACTATTTTCTCTTCCCTTTTGCGAGCAGCTCATTCTTTTCATCTTTTGCCCTGCTGATCTTCTTGTGTGCTCTCTGAATTTACTCCAGAGTTATCTTTTGCTTTGAACTTTTGGGGCTCAGATCTCATTTTGATGTGCAAGGGGGGGATTTCATTAATCTTTGTGACAACTTTACTGTTTTGATGCACCCCCATCTTCGTTTTAGAGACTTTGAGTCCTTCTTTTGATGTTTCTCTTCAAGTTTCTGTTCCTTTCTTTTGCCAGCATCCTGTTTGAGCTCTTGTGTGGACTATTCTCTCTGATTGTAAGGGCTAGAGTAGGTTCATCAAATCACCTTATTCAGAAACAACTAAAACCTGTATCACTCCCTTCCCTCATTCAAAAATGTGAACACTTAACTTTGGATACACTACTTAGCTTATGCACCCTCTCCTTCAATCCTATGAAGAATTTCAATTTGCGTCTCTCAGATATGCAAAATAGATCACAGACCACAATAATATATGCATACATAGCCAGCATTTATCCAATCTCAGCAATAATGAGCAAAAAATTTTAAAATTTGGCCCCTAACAGTGCATCAGCTAAAGAATAGGTACACAAATCTGCATTACTAACAAGCTGCGCTACAAAACCCTTACGCCACACTTAAAATCGCACTTGTCCTCAAGTGGAACTGAACAACATGACAGAATTCATAGAATTAGGGAGAAGATAGGCATGAAGCAATACAACCTGGTGTGAATCTCTTGCACTTTGGCTCACTACAGTCTTCTATCAGCAACTGATCCTAGAAGTCTCATCTCACTTTTAGTGTGAAATCCAACTTGCTGACTGCACCATGCTTCAAAAACACTTACAAACTTTAAGAAAAACAGCAAAACACAAACATACTTAGCTTGGGTTGCCTCCCAAGAAGCTTTGAGTTTATGGTCTCCATATAGACCTCTTCCTGTTGCTTCACTCCTTGAAGTGAACAACCTCCTTAGTCACTTTAAAATCTTCTGGAGAGTTGCAGTGTTTGATTCTGTGTCTGTTCACCATGAAGATTGTTCCTGCATCATTCCTCACCTCCACAAATCCATAGGGAGAGACTTTGACTATCTCAAAAGGGTCAGACTATCTGCTCTTGAGTTTCCCTGGAAAAAACATCAGTCTGGAGTTAAAAATCAACACTCATTGCCTCACAAAGAATGCCTTTGTATTGATATTCCTGTCATGTAAGAGCTTGGTCCTTTCTTTGTAGATTATGGAACTCTCATAAGCATCATGTCTCAGTTCTTCCAACTCAGCTAGTTGGGTCATTCTCTTAGTTCCAGCCTTGGTCAAATCCATATTCAAGTGCTTGGTAGCCCAATATGACTTATGTTCTAACTCCGCATGAAGATGATAGGGCTTTCCATAGACAAGTCTGAAAGGTGATGTGCCAATGGGAGTTTTGCAGGCAGTCCTGTATGCCCACAGTGCAACAGAGAGTCTCATGGCCAAATCTTTCCTTGAAATTCCTACTGTCTTCTCCAGGATCATTTTGATTTCCCTGTTAGAGAGCTCAGCTAGTCCATTGGTCTGAGGATGGTAAGGTACATACACTTTGTGTTTCACTCCATACTTGCTGAGCAGATTCTCAAACAACTTGTTGCAGAAATGTGATCCACCATCACTGCTGATGTATCTAGAAGTTCCAAACCTTGAAAGATATTTTGCTTCAAGAATTTAATCACCACAACAGCATCATTAGAAGGAGTTGAGATTGCTTCCACCCATCTTGACATATAATCCACAACTACCAGAGTGTAAAGTTGTCCTTGGCTTGGAGCGAAAGGTCCCATGAAGTCTATGCCCCAAACATCAAATAACTTCACTTCTAGAAAACCAGATTGCAGCATCTCCCACTCTAGACATATATCACAAGCTTGTACAAACTTGTGAGCATCTTTGAATAGAGATGGCCAGAAAAGTCTGCACTGCAGCACCTTCATGGTTGTCCTTTGACTTCAAAAATGTCCTCCACACTCCAAAGAATGATAGTGGAGGAGAATGGAATTCATCTCCTCCTCAGGAACACATTTCCTGATCATCTGGCATGAGCATATCTTGTAGAGAAATGCTTCCTCATAGAAGTAGTTCTTGAGGCCATGAAAGAATTTCTTCCTCTGCTGATAACTATAAAATGGAAGCATATTACAGGATAAGTAATTAACAAAATCAGCATATCAGGAGACTTGTGTGGTGGACATAGAGAATAGTTTCTCATCAGGAAATGCGTCTAAGATAGGGGCAACAGCTGGAATGATAGTGGTACTATCTTCAAGTCTAGAAAGATGATCAGCCACTACATTCTCTATTCCTTTCTTATCTCTAATCTCCATGTTAAACACTTGGAGTAAAAGGACCCACCTGATAAGTCTTGGCTTGGCATCCTTCTTACTCATCGAATATCTTATGGCAGCATGATCTCAGTACACCATAACTTTGCTTCCCAGAATATAAGGCCTGAATTTGTGGAAGGAGTATATCATGGCTAACATCTCCTTTTCAGTTGTGGTGTAATTCAATTCAGTAATATTGAGCATCCTTCTTGCATAGTAGATTGTGTGAAACCTCTTGTCCCTGCGCTGTCCAAGTAGTGAACCCACAGCAACATCAGAGGCATTGCACATAATCTCAAGGGTAGGCTCCAATCAGGTGCTGTCTTGATAGGAGCAGAGATCAACTGCTTTTTCAACTCTTCAGAGGACTCCAGACATTCATCATTGAACTTAAATTCTGCCTCTTTCTCAAGTAAATGGCATAAGGTCTTGGAAATAAGTGAAAAACTCTTGATGAATCTTCTATAAAAATCAGCATGTCCAAGAAAACTCCTTACTGCTTTCACTATCATGGGAGGAGGTAGGCTTTTAATCAATTCAATCTTGGCCTTGTCCACTTCTAGGCCTCTACTAGACACTTTATGTCCAAGCACAACGCCTTCTCTGACCATGAAATGGCATTTTCCTAGTTGAGAACAAGCTGCACTTCTTCACACCTTACTTTCTTCAAGTTTTCTAAACACAGCTCGAAGTTGTTTCCAAAGACACTAAGTCATCCATGAATACCTCTATGATCTCCTCTATTATGCCGTAAAAGATTGCCATCATACACTTTTGGAAGGTGACAGGAGCATTGCAAAGACCAAATGGCATTCTCCAACAAGCAAAAGTGCCGTAGGGACATGTAAAAGTGGCTTTCTCTTGATCTTCAGGAGCCACTGTGATTTGATTATACCCACTATATCCATCAAGGTAAATATATAACTCATGACCAGAAAGTCTGTCCAATATTTGATCCACAAAAGGCAATGGATAGTGATCCTTCCTTGTTACTTTGTTCAACTCCCGGTAGTCCATGCATATCCTCCATCCTGTGACTGGTCTTGTTGTGATTAATTCTTCATTTTCATTCAATTATGCTGTAAATCCACCTTTCTTAGGCACACACTACACAGGGCTGGTCCAGGCACTGTCAGAGATGGGATAAATAACTCCAGCATCAAGCCACTTCAACACTTCTTTCTCCACGACTTCCTTCATCACTGGGTTCAATCTCCTTTGTGCTGCTATCACTGGTATGTTGTCCTCTTCTAAAAAGGTCTTGTGCATACACAGGGAAGGGGAGATCCCTTTAATGTCAGCTAGTGTCCAGCCAATGGCTCCCTTGTTTTCTTTAAAAACATGAAACAATGCAGCTTCCTGCTTTCACTTAAGTTCTGGTTGATGATCATTGGCAAACTTGTCCCTTCTCATATGAAAGAATACTTCAAATGATTTGGAAGGGGATTCAAATCAAGCTCTGGAGAGTGTATGAATGAACTCTGTTCAGCAGGGGGTTGCTATTCCAAAGATTAAACTTTTCTAGGCTCACTGCTTAGGTGGTTCTTCATCAATATTGCACATTCGATAGTAGATGGATCATGCAACACTTCTTCATTTTTAGTGGTCAAGTACGTGATCAAAGGGTCCTTCATACATCCCAATTTTGTAGATAATGCTGCCTACCTTGTCTCAATGGCCATACACTGCTCAACATACTCAACTTCCTCTAAGTAGTCAATAAGCATTTTCATGGAAGGATAAACCTTGAAACAAACCTATTCATCTGATATTCTTAATTTCAATTCTCCAGTTTGCATATCTATCAATGCTCTCCCTGTCCTTAAGAAGGGCCTTCCAAGTATGATAGGTACTCCCTGGACTTTAGCCATATCTACGATCACAAAATCAAACAGGAAAGATAAACTTGCCAACTTTAACCAAGACATCTTCAACTATATCTGTCGGCCTTTTCAAGGACTTGTCAGTAAGCTGGAGTGTGATTCCAATGACTTGGGGTTCTCCAATTCCTAGTTTCTGAGATATAGAATAGGGCATCAAATCGATATTGACTCCAAGATCACACAAGGCTTGGTTAAAAGTCTGTTCTCCAACGGAGCATGACACTGTGAAGCTTCCTAAATCAGACAGTTTAGGGGGAATTGAGATGTTCTTGCAGTTTAAGATTGCTGACCACTCTGCAGTCAAGGATATGGTCTCGTCATCCTCAAATTTCCTCTTTTTGGTCAAGATATCTGTCATGAATTTGGCATATATAGGCATCTTCTCTAATGCCTCGGCAAAAGGAATGTTAATGTGCGACTTTTTGAACACACAGGTGAATTTCTTGAACTGCTATTCTTGTTGCTCTTTTTGAAACCTCAGATGATAAGGAAGCTTCTTTGTGGCTTCATCAGTGAGCTCAACTTGCTCCCACTTCTCCCTTTTCTTCAGTCTAGACTCTTCTTTGATCCTTCTGTTCTTTTCTATTCTCTACTCTTCTTCCCTAGTTCTTTATGGGATCACTACTGATGGTGGCATGATAGGATCTTCAATTTCTCATCCAGACCTCAAATTGATGGCCTTGCAACTCTCCTTTGGATTATTTTCAGTGAAACTTGGCAACTTCCCCTGTTGCCTCTCTTGCATTTGAGATGCCTAACTGCCCTACTGCATTTTCTAGCTTCTTCAACGTTTTGTTCTGATTTTGAAGAGCAGCTTCTGCAAGGCAGCTTGGTTTTTTTGAAATTGGGCTTGAGTTTCAACCTTGAAACTCACATTCACATGCATAAATTGAGCCAGCAGATCAGCATTTTTCCGTGTGATGTCCTCTAAAGATGCCATACCATCTCCCTCTTTCTGTGTTGTTGCATTTGAAGTCTGATAGTATTGATTTGTTGGTGGTTTTAGCAGATGAGAATTCAGTGCCCCCTGGGTATTACTCCAGCTGAAACCAGGTGCATCCTGTCTTCGAAAATTTGATTTTTGTAGCCTCCTTGCTAACCATATTTCGGCTGGTTTTGCACATAGTGCATCTGCTCCATTTCTGCCAAAGGGGTGTCATACCACTGACTGGAATGGTAATCTCCCCCAAAGATTTCACAGATAGGTGTCTGTACTGCATAAGCTTGAGGTTGAGTTTGGATTTTCTGGTCAGGAAGCAGCTGATCAAGTCTAGAACTGATTTCTTTCACACCACTTGCTAAGGCTTCAATCTGATACACACTGTGATTCAGAGGAGCCTCTTCCAGCTAATCTATCAACTGACCACTTGTAGCAGTTTTGGGCCAAGGTTTCCAACAGTGCAAATGCTTGATTATAAGTTCTCTGCATAAATGTGTCATTTGCTGCAGAATCAATATCTCTTCTTTTGTCATGGTCCAAACCAAAATAGAATGCCTGAATTTGTCTCAAATGTTGAATTCTGTGGTTTGGACAACTTCTTAACAATCCTTTGAACCTTTCCCAAACCTCATATATGTTCTCACGGTTTCTCTGCTTGAAGGTCTGGATTTTAGTAAGTACTCAAGCAGTCCTTGAAGGAGGAAAGAAATGAGACATGAATGCCTTCCTCAAATACACCCAGTTTCTAATAGAGTCTGGTGGTAAGCTGTGCAGTCAATCATTGTCCTTGTCTTTGAGGGACAAAGGGAACAATCTCAACATAAGCACTTCCTGATCCACTCCATTAATTTTAATTGTGTCATAGATCTCTAGAAAGGCTTCAATATGGGTGTGAGTGTTGCTGATTTCAGCTCCTCCAAACATAGAGTGATTCTACATAAATAGAATTGTAGATGGTTTAAGCTCAAAATTGTGAGCTCTGATCACAGGCCTCCTAATAAGTGGGTCTATGACCCCTACTGCTGGCATAGTGAATGCTCCAATAGGCAGATCATCGTCATGAGATAATCGATCCTGATTCAAGTCATCCATGTTTTGCTCACTTTCTTCTAGTTCAGACTCTTTTGAACTTTCTTGTGATAAGATAATGGTTCTTTGTGTTCTAATAAGGGCTCTTAACTCCCTGTCTCATGCCTATTCTTCAGGGTTATGAGAAACACTAGGAGCTAGGTTCATAGGCTACCTGCAGCCACAAAATAGCAACTTAAGAATCTAAAGACAGAAACTAAACTAACAGGAAAACAATGTAGTTTGCTATAAATCAAGAACTTGTAATGGCAGTCACTCCCCGACAACGACACCAAAAACTTGATGCATGCAAAGTGTACACGACCAAGTTATAATTCAATGCTGGTAAGCAAGGGTCAAGATCCACAAAGAGGGACTCATCAACATGAAACTAACATACAACACCTATCAAAGTAACCTAACATTCAGATGGGTGTATCTAATAAACTACTGGGCAGAATTAAGTAATACCAACTGGGATAGAAAGCTTGACGAGTGTAGAATAAATGTTATGAAGACAATTAATCCAAAATCGCAATGCAAACAAATAAGCCAAGATTTGATCTGATTTTAGGGGCATTTAGGCATGCATTTATTTACAAATCATGGCTTAAGTACTGATTTTCACCTTAACCTATGCTCAATTGATCTTCTTTAGGTACAATGAGGTATTCAACCTTGTGATACATATTTTTGTGGATTTACATGGCTAAAATCTGCTACAAGGGACCAAGAGACAACACTAGGCCAAATCTGGAAAAGGGCTAACAAGCTACGGAAACCTGCCCAGCTAAATCAGGCAATGCGCATAAAAGTATCGTAGTGCCCTTGTAGCTTGCATATCTTCTAAACCAAAGCTAGGTTAGAGCTAAAACTTCACAGGGAGAGAGATTAGTAAGTTCCTTACAAATCATATGACACATGGAGAGCTGAATATGCCGTAGGGACCAAGTTCACACGGATTTTTCCACCTCAGGCAGAGAAGGTGTACAAAGACGCACCAGTCCCATGCAGATAGCATATCTGTCAAATGGCTTAAAGGGTTGCCCTGCCATCTCATCAAATTAACCCTAGAAAAGTCCTCTACAAGTTACATTTACAACTTAGGAGCATCTAAGGCGGCGAGGACTGACTTTGGAGCCCAACTACACAACTGGGCTGAATGGAGTTTAAAAGACAACACAGTCCCAAAAGTCTGGCACCGCTCTCAAATCACTTGAAGGGCAGCTCTGGCATTGCACAAGGACACAACCCTAGAAGATATATACACATTCATTCTTGACAAGCAGCATAAGATAGCAGCGAGCAAGGTGAACTTACGAGAAGAATCTCTCGGAGGCAAAATCTGCATCAACTTGGAAATTCGGAAAAAAATCTGTTTCTATGGCTGTTTTCTGCTCTCTAGTGTAGTTGTTCTAGCTCATGCCTTAATCATGAGCTAATCTTTCAAACTTAGGGCTTAGTTGAGCCCTCCTTTGATGTAATCAACACTATTTTGTGGATCTCTGACTTGGATGATAGTAAATTCATGGTTGCATTTTGATTTTTAGGAGTAATTTGTTTATGCATGAGTAGATTACTCTCATTTAGGCATTGCACATGATGAGACCGATAGGAGATTCATTGTATGACACCAAATGGATCCTCATGGCAGTCCTTGGGGATAGACCCCTAACATTTCCATGCCACAATAGAGACAAACCATATCTGGATCTTAGTGAGGCTCATAAGGCAACCTATACACCAACACACTTGTGGTGAGGCTCTTAAGGCAAAATTCTCTTTGTGTTGGGACAGACTGGCTAGTAGCTCGATAGAGTGCTAGACATACTTGGGTATTGTGGTTGATGAAAACATTAATACGAGCATTGAAATATAGAAGGGTGTTGGATGCATCTAAGAAGGCAATATACTGTAGCCTTAAGTATTCTCACATTTATTACCAATCCTGCTCACCTGTTGCTTGTGTGCTCCACTGTGGTGACAATTGTAGATTAGTTTTAGGCAGTTTAATTATGCTCAGTAGTTTAAATATGAAGAAAACTCCAACTTATGTTCAGCTCTCATGCAATTGATTAGTGGACTAAACATGTTTGTTGCCTACTTTCTGTGGGAAAGACCCTTGCTCATGCATTATATTATAACTTGACTGCGTATGCTTGCACACCCCTCTGGGATGTCATCACAAATCGGGATATAACACAGAATAGAGAGGCAACTCAGGGCTTCGGTATATTGCCTTGCTAAACTACTAATAACTGTATTTAATCACCAAAGAATCACTTCTTGCTCATTTTAAATCACAGAACTCTTGTATAATTAGCCCTATGGTCAAGGTACTAATTAGTCTAATCAAACTTAAAGGCAGGTTAAGGGTAATATCCCAAGGACGGTCAATTGGTTAACACAATTGAGCTTTGGTTCAACTTAAGATCTATGTGGTCTTGTTCTTGTGTGTGCCACCACAAGGTAGGGTTAATACCCCCAAGGGCGACAGTGTGAGCAAGTCTATTGTAGAATCTACACATTTGTCATCGCAATGAGTACAAATCACCTAAATACAACAACAACAACAACAGCAACATACCTTGTGGTGTCACACAAACAATGAGTGCAAATCACCAAAATGAGTTCATATATTTCGGCGAAACACATGAAACTTATAAGAATAGTACAAGCTCATTCAAAATGAAGCAAGTTGATTCACTCATTCATAAAATCAAAGTCAAAAGTAGTAAAGCTCGGCTCAACAGAGCCCTAAGTCTACAGAGTTAGCTCTTGCTCGAAGCATGAGCTGATACAAGCATAAAAATGCAGCAGTAGCTCGAATCCATGAGTTCTTCCTTCTTGGATGCTTCAGAGATCAGCTTCTGATATTTTTGCCTTATCGCCCTCTTTGCCACCTCCAACGTGTGTTCTTACTGAATGAGAAGTGTTTTTCCCTTCTAGGGCTACCTCCCTGTGCAATGGCATGGTTGCCATTGTAGTCGTTTGAGAACTGCAACTCAATTTAGGGACTATGGTGTCTTTGAACGTTCATTTGAACTCATATCAGTAACCGGGTCCCAAACTCGATCCTCCTGTTCCCAAATGTAATTATAGTGCAAGCAAACTTGCAGAGCACCTTCTGAACTATATTCTGGTGAAAGGGAAATATCACCCTTGAAGCCATTTGAGAGATATACTCCATACCAGGGAATGTTCAGTCAATGAACTTGCATTTTACCCGAAATGGGGAAATCCTTCCAAACTCGGTCAGGGCGAAATTTCTAGCATTCCATGTCTCATAAGACTTGTAAAGCATCCCTTGGAATACGTCCCTATAAAAGGACAGACATGCCATCGAGCTGGTTTGGAAGATTTGCACGTTGGGAGGGTGTAGAATGTCTTTTCTCTTTCATTTTCTGTTCTGGCCAAGCAGCTTTTAAGGTGGTTATTGGTCTCTCCAGTTTTTGCAAAATCTTGCTTCCTAGTGTCTTTAGCTCCAAGTCTGTATATATCACACGAGACTATGTTGCATTTGGCCTTAGACCATCATTTTTGAACATGAAGTTGAGCTTAGAACATCTCCTTACTTGAGCTTTGGCCATTTTGCCTCTTTTCTCCCCAATTTTGTCCAGTTCTGCCCATCACTGTCATATTTGAACTCTAAATCTGTTTCAACATAATTAAGCACACAATTAGGAATAAATGAAGTGCTTAGGATATAAGATGCAAAGAAATGATAAGCTTACAATGTGATACGAATTCAGCTTATCAACAACCTAGTGTAGGAATTCATCTTCATGCATTCATATTTTGGCCTAATATCCAGGGCCTATCTCGGTCTTAATTTGGTGTTTAAGCATGATATCAATGTGCAAAAGTAACATTGTTGAACCTCCTAATGCATACTAGCAATGGATCATACAAGCCAGATATGGTTAGCTGCTCCGTACAATTCCAACATGAGTCCTATGAATGTTGGCTTATAAATGCAATATCAATCTGAAAATTAATGCAATATCAATCTGAAAATTGATGCAATATCAATCTGAAAATTAATGCGAGCACCTGACCAAAACTTCATACCATCCTCAGAACGTGTAGATCATTAGAGGGGAAGGATGTTTAAACACGCATGACAACAGAAACAAGCAAGAAAAACGATATCATCTCAAGATAAGTGAAAAATAGCATGTAGACTTGTGTAACTACTGCAAAAAATAGGTTTGGGAACTTCCATGTTTATCTCTTATTGTGTTCAGACCTTGCACGCATTTTTCTCCAGCTTTGGGCTTGCTTTTGGAATCTTGTATGGCTCTAGGGTATCTTTGATCTCAAACATGGCTCTAATCGGCTTATGGAAGGTCAGGAAGTAGAAGGCTTCAAGTATTCATCACTTCACTCATTTGCTGGAAATGTATCATTTGGAGAGTATACTTTCCTAATTTCGAGTGTACTGTTTCTGGCAATTTACAAACTCTGGAGACATTTTATGGGCAAACTCTCTTCTCCAATGTTGTATAGGGATTTTTGATGAACAACTTTGCTGAAGACCTGCAAAAGGCCAAAATTCGGAGAGATAGAATGTTTATGAGTTCGGCATGTGTTAGAATTCCAATTTCTTCGCGCAGAATGATAGTGTCTTCTTCTTTGCTCCATACTTTTCTTCTCATGGATCTTTGAAGTATGATGATTAGTTTTGCAGATTCGTGGGTTGAAGTAGAAGACATACATGTGATTTGATCATCAATTGTCGCTTCCATGAGCCTCTAAGGTAGGTGAAGGTACGATATCACTTTCAATCTTTTCAGTGACATTGTTTTGCTCAAACTCTTGTTTCGTTGGCTAGAACATGGTATATTCACTCTTTAAGGTAGAATCAAGCTTATAGTATAGATGTGAGCTCGAAAATCTGACTTCCAGTGGTCTTTATAGTAAGAAAATCCAAAGCTCCAAGATAGGGGCAAAAGTGCATGTTCGTTCTTTCCTTCAAACGGATCTTGATCTGGTGTAGCTTTTCTCTTGCATTCAAAATATGTTAAATCTACAAAATAAACCATATTATTGTGTGAGACAAGTAATGTATCAAAGAATGATAAGTATTGGTGAATAGATGCAAAAAATAAGCCATAAAACCTTTATTAGAAGGAATTAGAAGAACTCACCAATAAAGCACGCCAATCCAAGGCCTATATTGTTACTAGTGTTGATATGATGAAATCAAGGGTGGATAGTGGATACCTCTTCTTCGCATGCCGAAAGTGTAGAATCTCGAGCCAAAAGTGAAACAACCAACATTGAGCGAAATGTTCCTAGCCATGACGAAAATGAAGCATCCGACAATATACCTGAATGTGAAGCTGACTATATGACATCTCAGACACCTCCACTGCTCAATTTTGGAGTAAGCAGAACTGTCCTGAAAATAAAACTTTCACTGACGATGTTGTTTGTGAAAGAGGAAAGCGCACAAAAACTACTAGTTGCAAGCGAATAGGGGGCCTATGTCATCCAGCGAGTCGAGTTTATGTCATTTGACGGAGTGGTACCGAAGCCATGATTCGATCAGTGTGTTTATTAAGAAAAGAAGCAAAAAAATACCCAAACACATATAGGAACCACACCACGGCAGCGTAACCGCAACATGTTAGAAGATATGTTGTGTGACTTGCATCGGTTGAAGATCATACATGTATCAAGTACCTATTATGATGACTTTAGCCACTCGAGAATGTTTAGATCACGCATTTGTAGATTCCTAAAGTGAAAATATTTATACATTAATATTAATCACGGGTTTCTTGTTCCTCAACGACTATTATATCTCCTCTCAAATCTTTATTTATAGAAGAGAAAAAAGTGGAAAACTATTGCCGGTGTTGTTGTTGATGATAGCCGATGGTATTGACGCCACCACCAACATTATTACCGCTTATTCCAATCTCACCAAATTGACGGCAAACTACGCCTCCACGAGTGCCTTCCTGGCCGTATATGCCTACTCGTTCGGATACCAACATGCCCCCATAACTGAGGTTGCTGCAACTGAAGCGTATGTGCATGCATGCATCTTTGCTGCTATTTTGGCTCCAAATATATCCCTTTACAACCATGCGTCTATTGCACTCGCCATAAACAACTATGCCAGCCACTGGGCTTAGAGAATTGTGCCAAGGTCCCCATTGTTGCAGTCACTTGGGGCCTACGAACACTGGCTACAGGCAATGCATTTATTGCTTCTGACACCGTAGAGATTTACGACAAAGCAGATGACACATTTGACGATGAATCCAAGGTAGGTTTGTTCACAAAAGAGGTAATCATGTTCGTCAGTAAAGTCGACCAGCTTGTGAGAGAGTTCGCTGAGAGAGATTAAGGGTCTAGTAGTCACGCAGACCTTGCTGTAATTTCCACATTCAAGGACATCATCTCATCTCTTAAGGTTCTAACCGACAATACCCTGAGCGTCTCCTACACCATTAATGACTGCACTGTGTTGCCTCCACCACTAGCCAAGTCCCCACAAAAACCCCAAAAAGCATCCCTCTTGCCTTTGTCTCTTCTCTAGTGAAGCCTCCGCTAACTCACATGTATCCCCTGCCACCGATGCATTCTCAACCCTTGCTTTTGCCTATGCCATCAAATCCTCCTACGATGACCCTGAAGCCCCTGTCCCCCGCACCCACCCCACCATCGACCTTGAAATCTATATCATCCCCAATGACATTCATGACGACTCAAAAGCCCCTGTCTATCCCACCATCGGCCTTGAAATCTATATCACCTCTTCTAGTGAGGATGAGAGTGATGTTGTGTTTACCTCCGATGATTCAATTCTGGAATTATTTTGGGATTTCAGTCCGCCTGCTAGCGGTTATTAGGGTATGAAGCATTTTTAGCTTTGATTGGTTACAAGATTGGTTTTTGATGTCGGTTTTACATTGACATGGTATCTTTTTTATTTTGGTATGAAAGCATGTATTATGTATAAGGATTTGATTGGTAATGAGTCGATTACCAATTATAATAAAAATAAAAATAAAGACCAATTTTGGAATAATTAATGGATTGTGATAGTTTATGAGTTTAGGCTATGGGATCTGAATGACGTATTCGTGTTCACCATATATAGTTGTGTGTACTGCATCCAACGAGGTTAGAATGAAAATGCTATCCGGGTTACGTTAATACAAAAAAATAATATGGATCATGGTTCTTTGGTATAAGGGGTGAATGACCAATCGGGTTCACGATGCATAGTAAAATTTGCATCACTTGACGTGCAGAGACTGACTCCGTTATTCGAGTTACGTGTATGAGAAAAATAAGATGGATCGTCATTGTTTATCAAATATTAGGGCTTGGGATGATGCTCTACCTGGGCTAACCGTGTATAGTTGTAAACTCGACAACTGTTGTCGGGATACCTTATTAAGTAATAAAAAATAAAAAATAAAATCTTTTTTAAGAAAGTTTTTATTTATTAGCCGACCACCTCCGCCAAAAAAGTTTTACAAACTAACAGAAAAACTACTATCAAAACTACACTAAAACCAACTTGAAACGGAAATAAGAAGACGAAGATCTACCTGCTTTCCTCCAATCTGAAATTGCATTCCCCAGTATATAGCAGGTTTTAGTACATCACCCCCTTTTTTTGCGCTGCAAGAGGATTTCCCAATGAATTGTAGCAGCCCTTTATAGTTTTGAAAAGCATCCATCTTCTGGCTTCCAGCACCATCAAGCTCACAGCATGTTCCATGGTTTGTAGCAGGCCTTTACATTTTGAATAGCACCCTTCTTCTGGTTTCCAGCACCATCAAGAATGTAGGAAGTTTTGCATCTCTTTCTGCCTTGAAGTGGCCAAAACGTGTGGCCAGTCCTGCTTGTTACATTCAGCATTCACCATCCATGTCCTTGTGTCGTAGCCTGCATCCATCCAGGGGACTCCCCGCATTCAACCATTCCATCCTCACGCCAGACAAGGGTAAGATTGGATTAGAGTTTCAACATCAAGTAGCTTTTACTCATGAACAAAAGACATGAGCTGATTACGATTCAGATGTACCTTGGCCGGAGGATCAGCTAATGAACATTACCTACCTCCGTATTTCCAGAGACTGCAGGGGGATTCATGGAAAAATCTTGTACACAG
The DNA here is from genome assembly GCA_025802335.1 of Pinguicula primuliflora. Lineage (NCBI taxonomy): Eukaryota > Viridiplantae > Streptophyta > Magnoliopsida > Lamiales > Lentibulariaceae > Pinguicula > Pinguicula primuliflora. The sequence continues at coordinate 13,825 of JAOYMZ010046049.1, read as the reverse complement.
CCGAGGCAACCAGTAAAATTTTCTCCATGCTGTATGATTTCCCTCCTGCCGCTGGCTTGCTGTTTGTTCCTGGAGTCAGAATTAGCTTCTGTAGAGCTACTCTTATTCCCTGAATTATCTCAGCAGAAGCATCATCAAAGGTGACAGGAATGCATCAGCGTAATATATAAAGCTATTAAATATGGCGAGGGGATCAGCAACAAAATTCTGTGATCAGCTTCAATTGAGCTTTGGCAATATATCAACTTCAATCATTAAATGCCAAACATTTTTATGAGTATAGGCTCAGCTATGGTACCTTGGTCGGAGGTGTTTGATATGAGGATAGCATACACCTCCGTGGCAGGCAAGGTCACAGATGGATTCACAATGTGGGAATCCCATAGCAGTCCAAGCAACTTCATGGTTCCAGGCATGAGCCGTGCAGCTGTAGAAGATATCATCCAATCTCTGTTGTGTGAGCAAATAGAATCACAGGGTCTCAGGATTAGACTTTTCCTTTCGCAAGATTGCCAAGATTGAATGCAGGAGAGCCTCTTCTGCAAAGAAGTTGTGATCTCCAAACTCATATCCCCACTTAGCTATTGACCTTGCCACATGGCTCATCTTCTGAGGATTGAGACTCAGTTTCAAATGGGCGTGACACGCAAGGATCTCCTGAATATCAACAAGTGTGTCATATTCCCTCCACATACATTGGTTTATCTTCCCCTTAATAACATAATTTAGCGACTGAGGGACAGAGATTTCAAGGGGACTAGCTGCATAACTTTGATATCTGGTTAGACATAGTTTAAGCGCCATTAGCACACTGACTTCCATGGAAAGGACTGAGAAGGCCTCTATCAAACTTACATCAGAAGCTTAGATAATCCCACCAACACATGTGGTATCTTTACCTTTCAATCCATATACCGCAAAATCCAGCAAGAGAGTGTTAACCAAAGGACCTCTCCATCTATTGCTTTCCAATTGGTTGGAGTGAGCATATGTTTTAATCTTCAGTATACCCCGCAAAATCTCCTAAACAGTATAAATGACTGAGTTTAAATCCAGCCTAGACTCATCATATCTGATGCAACAACAATGTTAAATACACCAATAGATTATTAGGGGAATAATTTTCCTATAAAAGGAGCATGTTGCACCCCTTTTACAGAGGTTCCACTTCATCAATCTGGATCTGAGCTATGAAACAATAGGGGAAATTCCCAGAACACACTCAAAATGACCCCAAACATGCTGAGTAAGTTCACTGTACGACAACAAGTGTTCAATAGTTTCATCATGTGGGATTTATAGACAGCAGACACATCTGGATACCAGACTTACCCCCTTTTTTGGACTTATTCATCAACGGAAGAGCATTAAGAAGAGCTCTCCAAACACATACACTGATTTTAAAGGGGACTTTGTTGTCCCATATCCAACAAAAGATCTGATCCTTTGGAGTTGTATGTCTCAACACATCCCAAGCAAAGTGAAATGTAAAAAATCCCCTCCTTCTGCGGTTCCCAGACTGGAGTATCTGATTCAAATATGCGAGCTGTCCACATGAATAGCTGCTTTGTGTGATCAGGAAGATTTAAGGTTACCAGATTCCATTCCTCATTCAGAAGAAAAGATTGCACCAGAGCCTCAGAATCATTATATTCAACATAGTTTTCTAACTCTTTCTCATGTAACCATCGATCCCACCATAAATTGATCTTGCTCCCATCCCCAACAAACCATTCTATACACGAGGACATCAGATTTTTTACCTCAAGCATTCGTTTCCATGCATGAGAGCTCCGATGATCTATAGAAAGGATATGATGAGAGGAGTGAGCACCATACCTATAGCCCATGAAGGAGGCCCAAAGAGAAGTCCATTGCACATAATTCCACCATAACTTCACCAAGGCTGCCTTATTTATGTCTTGAATCCTATGGTTATTTATGTCTTGAATCCTATGGATATTTAGCCCACCTTCCTCTTAAGGAAGGCAAATGCATTTCCGAAGCCCAATGCAAGTTTTTCCAATCCTCAAATTCTCCCCACAGAAAGTCTGCAAACATGAACTCCAATTTCTTAATGTCTGTCTTGCTTGGATTCAATGACATATATTGATACGGTGGAAGACTTGATAGAACACGACAAATCAGGATAAGTCGCCCCCCAATGGACAGATGATAATTCCTGCAATTCAACAATTTATTCTGGACTTTCAGGAGAAGGGGGGAAAATAAGCTAGACAATTTTCGACCCTTATACAGCGGAATGCCTAAGTAGATGTGGGGCAGTGAACTGTGCTTCAATCCTGTCCAAAGTTCAACATCCCGAATTTGATCCTTCATGGCTTTCTTAGAGATAAAGAAATTGCTCTTTTGGTGGTTAACTTTCTGTCCAAACATTAGTTCATACTCATGTAGCTGACTAAAGACCTCATGCAGAGCCTTTTTGGTCCCCCAAGTGAATAACAACAAGTCATCGATGAAAGCTAAATGAGAGATACTGTCACAACCCCTAGGAAGCTTAAAAGAACACCACAGTTTGTCAATAATCAGTGAGTTCAATCCCCTGCTTAATGCTTCAGAAGCAATCACAAATAGTGCTGGAGATAGAGGATCACCTTGCTTAACCCCTCGCGTAGCAAGAAAAAATCCATAAGTTTGGCCATTCCAGAGTATTGAAAACCAACTCTTAGACACAGCTCACCAAATTAAATCAATAAACATCTCCAAGAATCCGAAAGAATGGAGCACTCTGATAACGTGGATCCATGAGACACGGTCAAACGCCTTCGCCATATCAAGCTTAATAGCAACATTATATCCCCACTGTCTCCTGTCCAGAAAATGCAAAAGCTCTTGAGCTAACAAGGTGTTATCAGTGATCAACCGGCCCTTCACAAAGCCACTCTGCTGTGGAGAAATTATGTGAGGCAAGATAGTCAATATTCTAGTTGCCAGGATTTTTGTAATGATTTTACCCACAAAGTTACAGAGACTTATCGGCCAAAATTCAAACATACTGCTGGGGTTAGAAACTTTAGGCACCAAGCAGATTAAAGTTGCAGAGATTGCTTTGGGTAAGTCATGTCCAGCAAAATAATACCGAACCACCTTTACAAGGTCTGCTGGTATAATGTCCCAACAATGATGATAAAATGAGCCAAAAAATCCATCAGATCCCGGAGCACTCTCACCCTTCATCACGAATATTGCTTGTTTTATCTCATCCAACTCTGGCCAGATGGTAAGAGATTGGTTTATCGATTCTGAAACAAGACAAGGGATGTTTGCCATCAGTCTTGGGGAGAATACTGTATCCTCAGCTGTCATAATCCTGGAAAAGTGATCAATCATCAATTGGGGTATATCTTTCAGGGAATAATCTGACCATCTTCATTAGGGATAGAAATTTTAGCTGACTTTTTAAGGGCCTCATCATACTATTTATGGAATCCATAAATGATACAATGGTTGATGCTGAAATAAATAAATAGTGTGATGAGGCCCTAAAACAATATGAGGCATTGTTGGCTGAAGAAATTCTTTGGAAGGAACGCTCCAGGATCTCATGGCTTAAAGAGGGGGATCGTAACACCTCTTTCTTTCATCATACTATTTATTTATTTCAGCATCAACGATTGTATCATTTATGGATTCCAGCTCTCTCAACTTATCTTCAACTTTCCTAATGTTTCCAAAAATATTTTCGTACACAGATTTATTCCAGAGTCTCAAATCAGCTTGGAGTCTTTTATGTTTCCAGCAAAAACCAAGAGCAGGGTTCTGGGTAAGAACACGGGCTTCCCAAGAATCCCTTACTACTCTCTGAAAGTCAGCATGCATCAACAAGAATTTATGAAACTGAAATCTCCCTACAGTTCGAGGTTGGGAAAATAAAATTTCAACTAGCAATGGCGCATGATCAGACAAACCTATGTGGAGATGAGAAACTTACATTTGGATTGGCCATAATATCCAACTTTCAGAAATGAAGACTCTGTCTAACCGTTTCAAAATTTTCACAAGGCCCTTACGGTTGTTACACCAGGTAAAGTCCTGACCAGAATAGCCTGCATCCATGAGTTTACAGTCACTGATAGCCGCTATAGTCAGATGTTGACCCCATTGCTACAGTATGTCCACCTTTTCTCTCATCAGCAGAAACAACTGTATTGAAATCACCTCCAAAAAGAAGAGGATCAGAATGAGACTGACATATTTACCGCATACTGAGCCAGAGCTGATGACGATCCACTCTAGAACAGCTAGCATAAACTCCACCCACATAGAAGTAGCTATTTTGAAAACTAAGCTGCAACATGAGTAACTGTTGAGAATCAAAAAATACACTGCACTCCCAAGGTTATTTTCATAGGAAACATATGTCGCCTGAACAATTAGAAATGCCATCATCAAACTTCAATTTTTTTCAACAGAAAGATAATCCTCTTTTGGTCAATCTTCGGTTCAGCAAGAATAAAAAATCAAGATTATGCAATGTGATTAGTCTTATCAATTTTCTTTGAGATGGAGAATTCCCAATCCCTCTAATATTCCAAATAAAACCTTTTGTCATTGAGGAAAACGTTTGGATTTCAAACAATCTGATAACCTTGTTTTTTAAGACCTGAGGACTTGGATTTAGGTACTGCCGGAGAGCCTTTGGCAGATGAACTCTTCTGACAGAAAATATCTTCTGTCGAGGTTAGTTTCTGAATCATCAAATAATCTGCCTCACTATATATCTCTGCACAGTTATCATAATCAGATCCACTCTCCCCCATATAGAGGGCCATTTCGCCTGGTATACAACTCATTTGTTCCATGGGTAGAGAGTCGGAATTCCGGCCAGGAGCTGAAGCGTCCATGATTGGGGGGGTCCAGAAATCGAACATATTTTTTAAGGGGTTGTGAATTGTCTGACTAGAGAGGCTTAGCAACCTGAGGATTATCAACAAAGACCATAGGGGGCTCAGCATCCGCATTGCTACCCTGATCCATTTTAACCCAAGCCTTTTCAACAGACTGAGACACAACAACTTCTGTACACTACTGAATATTTTGGACTTCACGAAGAACACTCGTGCCAGATTTACTACAAAATCATCTTTCAACTTGGGGGTTGGGCCGGGTTACAGTTTATGGTTAGCTGTGTCACAAGACTCAACAAATCAGTATCAGGCATTTTAGGCACATCAAGAAGTAGCACAGTCTTATTGGGACTATTAGATTCCAATCCCGTCAAACGTTTCAGAATTCAGAGACAGATGTAGATCTTTGAGAATGCTTTCATGAACTTGCACAACTTGAACAGGCGTAGTAGATGGTTTCTGAATCACTTTATCCTTCAGTATTGGTCTATATTACATAACAATCTTTTTTTAGCAACAACAGTTTTCCACCCCCTGGCTGAACAACAAGATCTGCTTTAGACTTACTTTTAGGTGGATGCAATATCTTACAGTCTTGTTGATAATGCCCCTTTCTAATGCAGTGAGAGCATTACGCAGGATGAGAATCATATTCAATAGTTTGCTGAAATGCTGATTTCCCCATAACAACCCAGACTCGTTTAACTGGGGCCTTCAGCAAGTCAACCTCAACACAAACGCGTGCTTCACTAGGCCTAGATAAATCAATGGTGGCCTGATCAGCTTTAATAGGTTTACCAAGCAGCTTTGCAACATCAAATATATTTTCCTTTTTGTAGAGTAGCAAAGGTAAATCAGGTAGCGAGATCCAAACAGGAGCTATATGTGGTTCAACATCACTCCGGAAATAAGGAGTCCAGCAAAAGACTCTCATCTGGAATCTACTGACAGTCCAAACTTCACGAAGAAGCACCCTGTTTCTATCTTCTTCACAGCCAAAATGAAACAATACATGTTTATAGTCCATTAATCCAGCAGAAAAGGCAAATTTAAGGCCAAAGGAAGAGAAAATTTGCCTGATTTCACGTATCGGAGGACGACCGTGTGAAAATTTCCCAATTAAAGCATTCGAAAAAGGGACGCTAAATTGCTCGACCTATTCCTCCGGGAATGAGATTGTCGGCTCACACTCCATAGACCACGGCTTCCAACTGATTGCTAGGATTCCGACCAGATCGAGTTAAAAACAACCAAGGCAAAAGTTTTCATCTCCAAATCCTTGGCGCTTTCCAAATCTGACGCAGATGCCACCATGGTTGGAGAGGCCATACGGCCTGCCTAGCGACCTCAATTTACTGGCTTGATTATAAAAATAGCTAGGAAATATGATCGAAGAAGGAATGTAATCTCGCAAGGGCTATGTGTGTGCAATCGCACCTAATAGTGCATGTTTTGCCCGTGAAGCGATAGCATTTTTGTTCTTGTACTATTATTTATGGTACCAAAAAAAGTTAATTGATATATACTAGCTACAGAAATCTTCATATGCTCAGTCCTTGCATGCTCAGTCCGTACTCAACTTTTTGTAGCACCATCCGTTTTCAAAATTGGTCGCATCATTGGAAAGCTTATGCATAGAATTGCATATGTTCAAGTTTTGGTGATATTCCGACGACGCAATCACTATTTAACGGAGGGTTATAAATCCCCTTGGGTTAAGTAGTCTTAAATAGGGTTTTAGAAATTTCCGGCGACTTCATCGCCGGAAACCGGATCAAAGCATGAGGCTTTTCATCTACAATGTATGAACTTTCCAATGGTGCGACCAATTTCGAAAATGGATGGTGCTACGAAAAAATTGTACACGCAAGAGGAAAACTGACCACAGTAAAACTGTCCATAAGAACTGGACTTTCTAAAATAATATGCACCCAAAAAGTACATCAAATGAATATCAAAATGAATATTCAATTAAAGTTACAAATTATGATGTCACCATAAAAAAAAGTAAGAAAAAACATTTGAAAGAATATATAAGTGTTAGAAAAGCAGACTCGCCTCTTTCTGAGCTCGGACTTCGTGTGAGCATGCACGTGTGCGGGCTAATATAATTAGGAAGGTGGGAAACCATCATTAAAACCATAAGAGATTATGGTCGGGTCCATTTTCTAACATGATATTCGAGCAGGCGGTCTGAGGCCTCTCCCTTTCCCTTCATGGCCAGGAATTTTTTCCTTCACGGTCAGGTATTTTTCTGGAGAGTTATTCTTTGCATTTCATCTTATTTGACCAAGAGTTTTTTTTTCAAGAATTTTTTACATCGGCCAGGATTTTCCCTGTTCATGATTGTTCCAAAAAATGAGTGAAGAATTTTGTTCCACCTTCTCATCTCTCTTGACGAGACTATCACCAATTTTGACAAAATTGGTTGAAGAAGATAAATCCAATTCTAGGATTTCCTAACCTCAGCAAAGAGCCAGGATCTCTCATTCAACCCTTGAAGGAGATAATCGGTCGTCACAAACTCAATGAATTTATTTTTCCGTTCAAACAAAAACAGCACCAGAAAATTGAATCATGTCGACGAAATGTGATATTCCCAAATTTGAGTCTCGCAAACAAGCTTCGCCTTGAGGAGCATCTGTATACAATTCATATGGCGGAAAGTACATCTATTCAGTCACATCTCAATGAATTTAATTCTATTTGCGTGGATCTTGAGAGTCTTCAAGTGACCATTGAGGATGAAGATAATGCTATTTTGTTAGTTGTCTCTTTGCCTGTTTCCTTTAAACATTTTAAGAAAACTATGCTTTATGGTAATCATACTGTGCTCACCTTTGAGAATGTTAAGTCAAATTTGCTATCAAAGGAGAAATTTGATGTTGATTCTCGTTCCGAATCTAAGGGTGAGGACTTGATTGTTCGATGTGGAACTCAACAAACAGTCAGTTCTCGTTGTCAAAAATTTAGGTCTAAATCTAGAGGTCCTAAATCCAACATTTTTTTGCCGATATTGCAAAACTGATAATCATGATATCTCTCAGTATTTCAAATTGAAAAATAAAGATGAATGAAAGAAGAATAGGGAATTGGATCAATCTTTTGCTGAGACTAGTGTTGTTGAAAATCCCAATAGTGGAAAAGCACTTATAGTCACCTCTGATGTTTTTATATCTTAGATTCTTGATTCAGCTTGCTCTTTTCATATTTGTTCACATAGAGAGTGATTTTCTGATTATTCTACTTTTGTTGATGGTAATGTTACTATTGGTGATGAATCTCCACTTGAAATTATTGAAATTAGCTCTATTCAAATTAGAGCCCATGATGACACTTTTAAGACCGTTATAAATATTCGCATGTTCCTAGAATGGAAAGAAATCTTATTTCTTTGGATACCTTAAAAGCTAAGGGATTTAAATTCTCTGCTGATGATGGTGTTCTTTGGGTACCAACCAAGTCAAGGCAATGCTTGAACTTGGTCATAATTACTACGAAAATCATTCTATGCAATCATAAATGAGTCAAACCTTTAATACCACTGTATTGGAGCTTGTTTTAAGCCATAAAGAGATTTCTTCAAATGACAAACTAAATGCTCTTGATATGTCTCACACGCATATGTCAAAACTTGGTATTAGAAGTGTATGATACAATAGAGACAGTTGCAGTACCTGTAACAGTGGAATCTTGCAGATAATAAAGATTGACTTGGTTGAATACCAAGTTCAAGCATTGCCTTGACTTGGTTGGTATTCACGGAGCTTAACACCCTTTGGAATTTATGGGAAATAGTTTTATGGATGTAGAGTCAAGGGGAGAGTTGTTAGAATATGACTCCAGTTAGGACTCTATTTATTTGTACATATAAATAAGGCCTCATGTACTTGTACTCTGACAGACATTATAGTAGATCTGTTTTCCCGTGATTTTTTTCTCTTTACAATTGGGAGATTTTTTTCACGTTAAAATTCATTCGTCTCTTATTCTCTAAACCCTAACAATAAAAACAAAAACAATCGAATCACCCAAAAATAAAATGAATGTATCAAAATGCATCAAAGTACATATTAAATTGAAGCGAACTCACATATAATTATGATGATGTACATTTCAACGAACACTGATAGTTTGTCGAATAAATCTTCGATTTGAAATAAGTGAGGAAATATTAATTTAATCAAGAATTTTCATATGTACAACTAAAAGTACAACACATACTTGTTATTATCCGTCATAAAAATTGATTGCACCATTGAAAAGGTCATGCATAGAAAATCAAAAGCCTCATGTTCCGATGCGATCCCGACGATTTCATCGCCAGGAATTTCGAAAAATATTTTCCCTTTAGGTTAAGTAATCCTTAATAGGCTTATTCCCCCCCACAAAAAAAGTTATCCTTAATAGGGTTTTAAAAAATTTCGGCGACGAAATTGTCGGGACCGCACCAAAACATAAGACTTTTGTAATTGATCCTAGCAGTGTTGATCAGAAAAGTAGTGAACCAAAAAATCATTGATCCTATTGTAATTGGCCGTGATAGAATTCCCTTGACTCATCTATAGTTCGCAAATGACACTATTGTTTGGAAAAGCATCTTGGAAAACATTCGAGGTTTTAAATCAATTCTGAGGAGTTTTGAATTACTTTCTGGCCTAAGAATCAACTTTGAAAAGAGTAAACTGATGGGAGTTAATATATCAGATGAGGTGATTGGTGAAATGGCACAATTTCTGAACTGTGGAATGAGAAAGATTACATTTATCTATCTAGGGCTCCCTGTCTGATCCAAGGAAAACCTCTACATGGAATCCAGTGATATAAAATTCAAACAAAGACTTAATAAGTTGGAAAACAGGACACTCTCTATTGGAGGTTGGGTTGTGCTTATTAATTCTGTTCTCTCTACTCTTCCGTGTTACTATATATCTTACCTTAGAGTCCCTAAGAATGTCTTAAACCTGTTAGAAAAACTACTTAAAAGGTTCTTTTGAGGAGAGAAACAAAACACCAGAAAAATCCATTGGATTTCATGTAACAAAGTAACTAAGCCGAAAGACTTGGGAGGCTTAGGTATCATAAACTTAAACTTCTTTAACATGTCTCTACTTGGCAAGTGGGGAGCTTGAATTTTATTGCAGGAAGATGAACTATGGATGCAGATTCTAAGATCAAGATATGCCCAGAAAGGAGTTCTACAGATAGGTGGCCTAAAGGAACTCAAGACAAGGGAGAATGCAGTGCAAAGAGGACGAAGAAGAGGCACAAAATCACACTCATACTGCTGGAAGGACCTTCAAGAGACTCTAGATGCAGAATGGTACAAGATGCAATGGGAAATTCAGGTAGGAAATGGAGCATCAAACAGATTTTGGATGGATGCGTGATCTGGAGTTCAATGCCTGACACAAGATTTCCTATGCTATACAGAAAAACAAGAACTAAGACCTACTCAATAGCACAACATGGCGAATGGGTGAACAATTCATGGACATACACATGGGATTGGAAAAGAGAATTAAATCCTCTTGAAGAGAATGAGTTACATGAACTTATCAGTAGCATATCTAATGTCTTGATACAGGAAAACACTCAAGACCGCTTTTTCCACAAAGGAGGAAAGCAAGGATTGTACACAGCAAAGCAAGGATTTTTGGAGTTAATAAACGACATGCAACCAGAATAAAATCAAGACATGGTGCAGCAATTACAATAAGCATGGAACAAATATTTACCTGCCAAAGTTGCAATTCATGTTTGGAGATTGAAGAAAGGCAGATTGCCCGCCAAACTCAATCTGCAAAAAAGACACATTATCAGTGATGAGCCATCACTAATGTGCGTTTTGCGTGGGAATCAAAAAGAAACAAGTGAGCATATCTTCTATGAATGCCGGCAAACTACAGAGATCTGGAATAAATTGCTATAATGGCTGCAAATACATTGGGATCCTACAACAGGGCTCACCGAATCGATCTTCGGTTCACTCAGACCGTCAGATATCAAGGATTCAACATGGACGGCGATTTGGGCTACCACTTATGCAAATTTGGAAAGAACGAAATCGACAACAATTTAGGGGAGGAGAATGGGATGTGCATAAAGTCACCCACACAATCCAATTTGATCTGTGGTTTTGGTACAAACTTCGCACGAAGAAGAAGAATACGCTGTTTCTCTCCTTTGATTTTTGGTTAATGGACCCTCTATCTATTCTAACGGGCCTGTAAGCCCAACAGAGGGATTGTAAATAGACTTTAACTCACTTTATATATATACTAGCATATTACCCGTGCCCTTAAGCCACGGTCCTAAGAGTTCGATGATTGGCAAATTTAAGAGGAAGTAATAAATACATATTAGAGATTGTAAGTTGGGAGTAAGACAACATTCATCATATAGTAAACTATAATTATACTATACACAAACTGGATAGTTCAATTGTGAAGAGTTTATCCCAAAAAGTTATTAGTCCGTAGCTTTCGAAAATGACAGAACAATTATCGAAAAACACAAAACCAAACTTGGCAACTTAAACATGAAGGCACTGTTTTTCTTCCTTCTGGCCAAGACAAATATGTCGAGCAGAAAAGTTAAATACAGCAAGATGAAGCAATATCGAATCATTTCAGAAGCAAAGCATGATTGCAGAATCATTGCAAATAGAATAGGTGCTGATTATCATCTTTATCAGTAACTCACAATCTTCCACATTCGCTGAAACCGGAAACAACACCATAAGAAAACAACAGGTTGTGGAAAACAGAGGAAACATTATGGCTTTACTGCAAATGCACTTACAGTAACCAAGGACAAATGATATATGCTCTCATCTTCAATTGGAGAAGCTAAAAGCCAATCTCAACTTACAGTAAACACATACTGTAAGATAACAGAGCATTGTCGTCCCTTTCACCTGCTGGCTGCCAAAACATGCAACCCAATTTTTCACATTACAAATTTTAACAGTAGCATTATATGTTAAGGTTCCCGAAAAAAATCATCATGACTATCTGATCTATCACCATTTTTTTTATGATGCAAGAACAAAACAAAGTGGCCTTCTACAGGGTAATGACACTATTCGTCCACAATGTCAGTACTGTCAGGCTACCCGAAACCAATATAAATTACAAAATAGAGATCGAGAAGCAAAACAAAATAACAGCGAGGTTAATAAAAACAGCAAACAGCAACTTACAATAAACTGAAACAGGTAAAACAGAAATGAGAGGAAGGATAACATACAAAACTCAAAGAGGATGTACCCATCCTGTAATCGAAGGCCAACTTAATACAAAGAGATCACAGTAAAACAACAACAGCCAAAAAATCAGAGCAGGGGCCAAAAAATCGAACCAAAATGAGTTCGTCTACTCACGTGTGGGTACATTGAATCGAAGCTAGGTCACAGCTGGACGGCAGGCTGTGCAGAACGGGCGGAAGGGAAAAGAACCCCAAAGCTGATGATGATTCCAGAAAGAGGCGCAAACCCTTTGAGAGCGGATTTTTTCAATGGGTGCTAGAAACTCATGGAAGGAGAGGAGAAGGAACCTTTGGGAGAAGAGAAGTAACCCTGATTCATGCAGAAGAGAGGTGGGAAAAAAAACAGAAGTCACTACACGACAACCGAAAGAAAATTGTAACGCCGTTTAATGGAAAACATGGGCTAGATTTATTATTATAGGATATAGGATGGAGATATCAAAGAACACCTTATGATTATAAAGAATTGAAATTCAAAAAAATGGGATCTCATATTGATAACAAAATGCAGTCAACGAACGGAATCAAACTTGAATTACGATTACAAACACCAAATTCGAACTCACCTTGGGTTTTCAATGAGACAGATCAAATTCCCTTATCAAACCAACATCAAGAGCAGATGACAGCATTCCCACATCGCCGAAAACTGTATTCCTTCTCCTACAAAAAAACAAAAGCACAGAGATCAGCATTCCTACATGACCGAAAAGAAATATAACTGAGACATGGAGAATAGAAATTAGCAAACCTGTCCGGTCTCAAAGCATTATTTATTCCAACATGTTGGTGGTAAGTTTCACTGGAAGGAACAAAAGAAAATCAAGACGTGACAGCAAACATGGCTAATGCAAGCATGCTATGTTATAAAAGTTAAGAGATAAATAGTGACGGCACACAGATATTCTAAGAATGGATGTTTTGAATACCTTTTCGTAGGTTATGCAAAATTCAGTAGCTGCAACACCATTAGCTATCTTTACATTTTGGCTGCACCCAAACCTTCTTTGTTGCCGCAAGGAGATTGTAATGCCGTCAGGTTCACCTAACGGGAAATCTGAGGTAAGTAGGGAACCGAAGCATCTACGTAAACACAGGGAAATTCATTGAATGGGGGTGAAACAGTGTTCCAAAAATAAGGATAACAGCACAATAACATGATAACTCAATAAGCAGGCTGAAGTATAGCCATCAGAGCTATTGCACCCCAAACATGAACAAAAATCTTCAAGCAATTAACAATACTTAAAAATAGGATGCCTTTTAAACAGTTCCAGTTGCATCGAAAGTTTAAAAATCAGGGAGGCATCATAAGCAACGCAACCTGCAACATTTCAGTTTATGGAACTAAGATACTGCACAACATTATTTTCCACAAATCCAGAATTAAGGACAAAGGAACTTCAACCACAAAGCGATTCCAGCAAAACACAAAACTGCAATCGGTTCGAGCAGATATCAAACCATAACATTTCAGAAGCAGGGGACACTATGGTGGGGTTACCAGTCGCAATCCAGTCCGAGAAGTTCAATAACCCAATAAACAAACATATAAAGTGATACTTAAAATTAGTATACCGATAGGTGTCTCCAGGTGCAAACTTGACCCACTTCGTCACTTGCTCTCTGGTGTCCTCACATCCCATATCTATTTGCAGTTTATACATCAGAGTAGGTAGAAGGTAGTT
>JAOYMZ010046038.1:0-14612 GCA_025802335.1 Pinguicula primuliflora | reverse complement strand
TGATGACTGAGTTGGGTTTTCCACCCGAGAGTGCATGTCCTTTGATGTGTGATAACAAGGCAGCTATTCATATTTCTGAAAATCTTGCCCAACACGATAGGACAAAACACGTTGATATTGATCGCCACTTCATTAAGGAAAAGCTTGAGGGGAAGATCGTGACACTCCTTTTTGTAAGATTTGAAGATCAGCTAGCGGACATCCTGACAAAGGCGGTGAACGGACGAGCTTTCTATGATGCATTGTCCAAGTTAGGCGTTGGTTACCCATCACCTAACTTGAGGGGGAATATTGGAGTTTGACTTTGTGGATATTTGTAATTAAGGAAGGGATAATTATGAATCCCTTCCTTAACTAGAATCCGTAATTGTAGGGATTAGGGGGAGTGGGAAGATATGCACCAATCATGTATTTGGGGTTATAAAACCACCCCTAACACCATAGCAGGAAGGATCAAGAGATCCTCCCGTGGAGTAGGGATTCACTCGAACTACGAAAAATCTTGAGTTCATTCACAAACCAATCACATAAACATACGAATCACAAATAATGTCAATAAAGTTTTATTATTTATGTTTATTTCTTACCTACTAAAAAAAAATTTATGTTTATTTCTTTTATTTTAATTGTGGTTGTGATTGTTGATGTTTTACAATATCAATAAATAGTGTCAATAAAATATACATAAATAGTATTTTACTTTATATTATTTGTAATAATTTATTAATATTGTAATATGTCAATAATAAAATATGTACAAATAGTATTTTTTCTTATTGAATTGAAAAAATTGTGATTATAAAATTGCTATTTCGAAGCATTTCATGTTGACTACATTATATTCAGGTGGTGTTCTGGTAATTCGATCATCAGTGCTTTCCATCATCCAGCTTGCATTTTGGCATCATTGTGACCAAATGAATTAATTTCATTCATTTCATTCAAATGGAAACCATGAAATTATAATTAGAAACTGCGGAGCTACAATTAATAAAGAAACTCCGTTGGCGGCTACTGCTTCTCAAAAAGTCAACCTCCAAACTTGGCCAATAGAAATCGTGTATCCGACTTTTTTCTTGCATTTTTTCATCAGAGATATCCAATAATTTTCCTGCATCAACCGGAATTTCTGAGTTTCCTGTCTTTCTTTTTTTCTGGTAGTTAAATTTGATTCTGTTGTACGACATGATGAAAACAAGCGACCCCAATGAGCCAATCCCATTACTGCAACTGGGAAATCCATCGATACCTGCGGAGGATTCAGCAGATTCTGATCTATGGTTCGACCACCAACCCAGAAAAACAGGTAAAAGTTTGTTCCTTTCTCGGTTGGCTTTTAGTCAACATATCCATCTCAAAATCAATGTCTTGTTTCTGTCTATTTTGAAGGGACAACATGGACGGCCGTGGCTCATATCATAACAGGAGTGATAGGTTCTGGGGTGCTGTCTCTGGCATGGAGCATGGCACAGTTGGGTTGGATCTGGGGTCCTCTGTTGATGTTATTTTTTGCTGCGGTGACTTTGGGATCTACATTTCTTCTTTGCAATAGCTACAGATTTCCTGATCCAGATCATGGGCCGAACAGGAACAGGTCCTATGTTGATGCTGTCAGAAACAATTTAGGTATGGACGACCACTTGTTTGTTCTTTTTCCCTTTACCTGAAACACATGAAAATCATATGAGGTTATAGAAAAATATTGAAATGGTTATCTAAATCAGACTAAATTGATTGGTGGGTGAAGTGAAGGGGTTGGATTTAGTGGGGGATGGGGAGTTCTGTAAGAGAATGCAGCTAGCTTCCGAGTTTTGACTTGTAGGGAATTTTCTTTCATCTAAACCAAACCAAACATACCCAGTAAATCCCGCCCTTAGGCAGGGTCTCGGGAGGGTAAAATGTACGCAATTATTATCATGGATGGGAATTTTCTTTCATGTAATGCATGCTATGCAGGAAAAAGGAATGCTTGGATGTGTGGAATGCTCATACAGATGAACCTCTATGGGACAGGAGTTGCATACACAATTACGACCTCCATCTGCATGAGGTGCCCTTCCTGCTGTATTGCCACATTAGTCGTTCTTTCGTATTGGAAACCGAATGCTATTCAATATAATGACATGATCAACAATGTACACAAACATTTATACCTGATTTTTTTTTAGCTCCATGATGCCTGAGTGTTTTTTCTAATTGATCTATCTCCCTTGTGAATCATGAAGAGCAATACAGAGATTAGACTGTCAAAGCAAGGACGTACGGGGCGGTTCTTGCGAGACGGGAAACGCACCTTATATGTTGTTGTTTGGAGTAGTACAAATATTCTTGTCTGAGATACCTGATTTCCATAGCATGGAGTGGCTCTCTATACTTGCTGCAATCATGTCCTTCTCCTACTCTTCCATTGGACTGGGACTCGGAGCAGCAAAAGTTATAGGTGCTTTTCTTATACATACTTTGTTTTCCCACCTCTAGATAGATAGAAGTTTTTTTTCAGTGCCGAACTTACGGTGCCGAAAATTTGATACGGTGCCGAAAATTTGATACGGTGTCGAAATCTAATCTCAGCAGTAGGATGTGTGTTTTTAAGTGAAATGATCTCGACCATTCAGACACACATCCTACAGCTGATATTAGATTTCGGCATTGTAGGGTAAATTCGGTACCGTAAGTTCACCACTTAAAAAAATTGAGATAGATAGTCATCATGAGAAAATAAATGTATTTCAGGAAATAAAAAGATTGCAGGCAACATAGCTGGAGTTTCAGCCTCCACACCAATCAACAAAATGTGGCTTGTCTCTCAAGCAGTGGGAGATATTGCGTTTGCTTATCCATTCTCCATCATAGCTTTCGAAATACAGGTACACAGCCTTTCTTCCGTGGGAATGGAATAACAAACGAATACTGTGATGATGTAAACATGACCAAAAGAGAGTGCTAAAGAAGATGTACTGTACCTTTTGAATACTTCAATTAGTAAAATATGTAGGATACTCTGAAATCGCCGCCATCAGAGAGGCGAACCATGAAGAAGGCGTCGGTGATCGCAGTCTGTATCACCACATTTTTCTACCTTAGCTGCGGAGGGTTTGGGTATGCAGCATTTGGCGATCAAACACCAGGAGATCTCTTGATTGGATTTGGAACCTATGGCCCTCACTGGTTGATCGACTTTGCCAACGCCTGCGTCATTCTGCACTTGATCGGAGCATATCAGGTAAGTACTGAGATGATCAAATACTAGTAAAAGACAATAAAACTCTTACGAAAATCCATGTGTCTTCAGGTGTACTCACAACCATTCTTTTCCATGGTTGATAAATGGCTGGCCAACGAGTTTCCAAGTAACTCCATTTTGAACAGAGACTATACTCTGAGGTTTCCTCTCGTACCTGCAACTGTGAACATAAGCATTCAAAGACTCTTCATCCGGACATCTTATGTTGCATCAACAACGGCAGTAGCAATGTTTTTCCCTTATTTCAACCAGGTTCTTGGAATCCTCGGTACCATCAATTTTTGGCCGTTGTCTGTATATTTTCCGGTGGAAATGTGTCTGAGGCAGAAAGGCTCAACTCCATGGACCACAAAATGGATTCTTTTGTGGAGTTTTAGCATCCTTTGCTTTTTACTGAATATGTTCATACTCGCCGGATCAATACAGGGAATAATTCTGGCTGCTAGGTTCAGTTAGAAACTGTTCATCTCTTTTATCAATCTTAAAAGTATCATACAAAATGTCTTAAAATATTTCAAAATAGGACTCAATATGAGATTCAGTTTCTAATGGCCTGAGTTCCATAAAATAATGCTACTTACTATCCTTTTTGGGACCCCAATTTTTTAAATCCACTTATGTGGCAAGCATCACAACCACACGATAAAAAAAAGTCACATATAAAAAGTGTGTTTATGATGCTTGCCACGTAAGGACGTAAAAAATGAAATCCCAAAAAAGAGTACGAGTAGCATTACTCGTTTACGGAATAGTATCTCAAATAAAAAATGCTTGCTATCAAATAAATCAATTAACTGGTAAATGGTAGGCTGATAATTACAAAAATCTGCATCGTTTGCAGCATGCATAGTAAATTCTGGGCATCTCAAACAGCCATTTACCTCATATGCAAACATAATCATGGTAATAGCGCAGAGTACGAGCCAAAGAATCTGCAATACATGTGCAATCAATATAAACTCTATTAATATCTTACACAAGCAATACAAATTTGTATATGGTCAAAAAGAGACAGAAATTAATTAAATTTAGGTGGTTTCAACAAAGTCAAAACGTTATTAATCACATTTTTACATGTTCGAACCTAGATTCCTCACACCAATTTTGAATTCAGAAAACTGCACAAGATAATCGAATATAGTGCCTTTCAGTCACATAAAAACTCAAAAAAAAAAAAATGTTGTTTACAATTTTAAGCCTATCCTAGAACTTGGAAGTACCTTGGCATATCATAGGGAACTGACAGTACGCAGGCAGCCAAAGCAAGTACTGAACCATGTACTGAAGCAATCGTCATTACGGAAACCCTACTTCACAAAACTAAAGATTAGATTAGAATTCATGCAATGGAGATGGAATATAATAATACAGCAGTGCATAACAATAAAAGATCCTGAATACGAATCACTGCTTAACTAGGCAAAATTCGGTTACAGTTCCCAACAACAAGATGTATGAGAGAAATTTCTTCTCAATCAGATATACAAACATAAATAAATGATCATGACTACTATCATTGAGCAAAAATAAATGAGATGGCTACTGGAAGTATACATTCACTTTGCAGGTGATCCGTGACTAGGAGCAAGGGTGAGCAAGGACAGTATGGTACTCGATAATGGTTTTGCCTAATAATATTGGTCGATCAATGAAAACTATGGTTTTGCGTAATAGTATTGCTTGATCAATGAAAACAACACGCATATCCATTTGATTTGAGCAATGAAAATATAAAAACATTATCTATGGCCGGTTTTAAATATAATCTCTCTATGTTATACAAATAGTGATTAGCAGTCCATGAACCAAAATATGTAATGGATATAATTCGGGTAACTGCATTACGCATTATTAAAGGAGATAAAATCACCAAGGCACCTGTACATGAAACTCCGTAAAAATGTCAAAGTTGCAGATCGAGTTCTCCAATTGGGATCATTGGTCAAGGAAGGAATGATTGGCAAAGCTTCCGGCAGTTGAATTCCCCTTGACACCATCCATTTTAGCAACTCAAAATAAGCCTCGGCCAGATCAGATTTGAGAGGTCTTTATTTGATGTGTCATTTATGAAGAATACATGAATAAGCTCAGAGCAAAGATCCTTCCAGCACATAGCATGATAGAACAGAAATCGTAAAAGAAAATAAAATAGAAATCTCTCTTTCAGGCTTAACAATTAAATCAATCAATTAGCTCCATTTTTTTCAACCAACTTACTTTTGTTTCATGAAAAGACATACCACAGCAATCAATATGTGAACACGAGAGCTATCTATTTAACAAATGAACGTGCACACAAGTAGCATGGCTGAAATAAAATCAGTGTTCGAGAAGTCGCTAAGCAGAAGCGGTTCGTCCAAAATCGAAAAACCGCCCAGGCCATCTAGGCGGCGCTCAGCCGCACAACACAAAGTTTTTTTTTATTTTTTTCGTTTTGTTTTTAAATTGCGGATGGGCGGCCGCCGAGCCCCGATTCGGGGCGGCCAGGCCAAAAATGGCACGGCCTAGGCGCCGCATACTAGAACATTTTATAAAACTAATATCTTCAACAGAATCAAACATGACATAAAAATTACAAAGATAATGACTGAGTTAAATTACCTGCAACGCTACAACAGGGTACAGAAGTTCAATGATAACATCCAGCAAAACTGAGGACCTTCCCGATTTCAAAGATGATATGATGAAATGAAATAACTGCACATGAAGCTATGATATCATTTTTCTGAAGTCAAGGACAAGCATATTACGGTGTTCGTTAACCAAAAAAAAAAACCGTTTCCATCCACTTGATTTCATCCTGAGAACGATTGTTTGACCTCCCATTTTCTGATATTTTACCCAAAGGATTCCATGTTTCTGATACAGTATCAATTTGGACAATAGATACCAGTTCAGAAGCACGCTTGATCAAAAATTTATCCCAGGATCCAGCACTTTTTGTGTTATTGTCACTTGCACCACTATGATGCAATTGATCATCACTAAAGGATGCGTGCAGTCTAAGATTCGAACACAACACAGAAAGGGAGACACCTATTGCTTCTCTCACCTGTGTAATTAACAGTGTATTTATGTTAACTTTCATCAATAACAATAGTTTAATTGCTAAGTTCGAAAAGAAATCCAATTCAACATTTACCAGGAGAACACAAAAAATAGGAAGCGGACAGAATCAGATATAATGCAATAAATGAAATAATGGGAAAATTGGTATATATATTCCTTAAACAACATCATTCAAGAGTAATTATAATTAATAACATGATCTATGAAACACAGTATCTTACTTGTGCAGAAGGGTGGCTCATGTTATGCAGCAATTCTTCCAGAAGATTATTATGAAACATTATTTCAATCTCTGGCATTCTTGGAGGAGATATTTCAATGAGGACAGCTGGAAGAAAAGTATAGCGTTTCGCCGCTGTTGAAGTATTGACTGTTTTAGGTAAAGGTTTCATCACGCAATCAACTACTTCATGCATCAAAAGAGGTGCTCTAGTTTCAGATTTTCCCTTTCCGGTGACTGCATAACGAACACCCGCAGTTCAATCTGGAATAGATTCCACAGAGGCTGCATAAATGATGCTACCCAATAGATCCCCCATCCAGCTGTCCCATGCTTCTGAAACACCAATGATGTCAGAGTGGAGTACTCCAGCCAAAACCTCAGCAGCAACACATTGCTTTGACCTCTCCTTAGTACCCACAAATTCCTCTAATGCTTTTCTCAAGGCCAGTATGACAGGGACACCACATTCTTGAATTAGCCTTTTAAAGATCCGTGCAAAGTTTGGGTAAAACGTATCATTTCCAAATGAGGATATCCAACTGGGGGTACGAGGTCAAGAAGCAGAAAAATCAAAAGAAAAACAAGTTATTGATTTTTCAGCAAAGTTATGTAAAGAAGAACCTCCATAATTTCCCCTTGAAGATGCAGCATCAATATCCGTGATTGCGCTTCCTCTAGAGACAATTTCGTGTCTAATCCCTCATATTTTTGCAATATGGTGCCAATATCTGCCGAATATTTGTAAGGCGACTCCTTCAGAAGAGTGTTTAGAGCAGATATTGCTAGTATTCTTGTCTGTGGCAGTTGACTTTTAAGATTCTTCAAAAAGTGACCGGGAAAGGCCGAACTATGCATGAGAATTTCAGATCAGATAAAGAAAGTGCAAGTCCCAAGCATATAATCAATTATTCGCATGTACGAGAATCTAAACGAAACTCAATGCATGAAGAACCAATAGCATCACAGAGGCATCAACTACACACCAGAAATTTCACTGTGGACTTTATTAGATATATTTGGGTCATCTTGAGATGCCATATCCAGCAACAGGAGGATTCTGTTAGCCATTAAATTGTACCTGAATGTGATACCATAAGAAGTTAAGTCAGTGAACAAGCAGGCACAAAATGCCCGCGCAAGGTTAACTGTATCATAATGTTGGCACCGTTGAGTATGATACCTGGTAGCACAAACAATGCTTGAATGTAAAACTGAAAGACATATAGCCTAGGGTATATACAACAATAAATCAGTTATGAAGTGACTACAGTAGTTATCCTTAGTAGTGGGAAAATTTGTACCGCCAATGTAAGTTCGTACTATCAAAACTCATGGAACCAATTTCAGCAACCAATTTTGAAAACTCAGTCCCATTGAATTATTGCCTTGTCCTCCCACAATGTTCCTTGGCAATCCGGTGAAATGGATATTGAACTTGACAAAAAGCTGTTGCCCCATAAATTTATAACACATACAAAGATCAATAAAAAAAATATCCAGGATCAATAACAAAATATCCAGGCGGTTTCAAAATTTGAATTTGGATATGTCAAATGTGGATAGGGAAACAAATGTTCAAAACTATCAAGTCGCATACCTCCGTGATTGCTTTCTGAGCTTTTAGGGATTCGTTATGGGAGCTTCAGAAAACAGAATGGTTAAAAGCTGCATTTTAAACATACCGGCTAACATATTTGTAAGTAAAGTGGCACCTGATCAAGAGCAAACCTGTATAAAATTCCAAGAAGGAATGACGAAAGGGCTTTCAGGTGTTGGATTTAGGGTAAAAGAGAAGGTTGTTAAAAGAAGTAGCAAGTTATAAACCATGTGAGCAATCAGTACAAGGATACCGTTGCTAAACTTTTGAGGACCGTTTGGGAAGAAAGGACTGCACAGGTACCTAAAATTGCACATTCTGGAGAGCTTGAATTTCTTAGATTCACAGAGAGTGTTAGTACACATTTTCCAATTGTCGATGGCCATTTTTCATCATCTTCACGATACATTTTGTAGCAAGACTGAGGCAGTAGATCATTTGCAAAAAGAAAAAAAGAAAAAAATCTTAAAACAAGAACATCAGAGACATACATCTCTTGAGGGAATCATAGAAATACCAGAACACAGAATAGTGTCAACTGGTGGAGAGCCATTGAAGCCTCCACGCACCCCAAAAGTTACACGAAAATAATTATGGATGAGTCCATGCAAATCGAGCGACTCACATACTAACTGTACAAAGCATAGCAGCAGCTAAACAGTAAGCATAGACAAGAATTTTATCGCATCATATGCCTGTAAAACAGGTCCATATGTTCTGGTAGAAATCATAGCCAATGATGTTATTGACTTGGCTCCTTATTCATAATTTAAAAAATTAGACATTCATTGAACTATCAAACTAAAAATGATAGCAGTTTATCTTCCAACATGGTATTAGAACTGCCTGACATACATACTGTGCTGTAAACAAAAAAAGCTACCCCACCCTATAATTCTGTCTGTCAAACAATAATAGGCCAAACAATTTATGTCTACCTGAATCCATTCCATGTCTACTTCTTGACCAATACAAGATAGAGTAGACCATATAAAAAAGTTGATAATTCCATCTTCTATGCTTTCACATATATAGAGGGAGAAATAAAAAAACATTATAGTCTACGGATGGTGGCACACAAAAATAGTGCACGGGTTGTGCACATAAGGATTGTACATATAAGATGGGGATTTTCATCTACAATGTATAAGCTTTTCAATTGTGTGATCAATTTCAAAAACGGATGGTGCTACGAAAAAATTGTCCACCCCAAGGAAAACTGTCCACCCCAACATGGTATATTCGAAGCATTCTGTATATATATATATATATGAGAGGTTCAATGCATATATTAATGAACACACAAATAAACACATGTTTTCAATTTCGGGCACTAGCATTGTCCGTTGACGAAATTGGTCACACCCATTAAAAAGCTTATACATATGAGATTAAAGCTCATGTTTTGATGTTGTTCCCCCAATTTTATCACCGGTAATTTCATTTCACATTGTTCCATTGAGTTAAGTGACCATTTATTAAGATTTAGAAAATTCTGACGATGAAGTCGCCGAACCCACACCTAACCATGAGGCTTATGATCTCCTACTTATAAGCATTCCAATAGTGTAAGTGGTCGAAATAGAAAACGCGTGTTCATTTATATGTGCATGGAACCTACTCCTATATATGTGTATTTATATATCACTTATAATGTTATCGAAATCACAACGTTTAAAAAGTCAGATTCTAATCACAAAGAAATATTTATGAAAAAAATTGTTTTAAGTGACAGCTTGGGAACAGTTAGTTCATCTCTATACTAGCGTAAAATTAAGTTTTGGATTAGATAATCATCTAGTCCTTATGACCTACATTTTTATTCTGACAGTTGGTTCTCACTGTTTGACAACAATCCAGATCGGCACTAAATACTCAAAAAACATTTTTTTTATTCTTTTTAATTATGTTTGGTGAAAGGGGAGTGCTATGAACAATACCATATTTAGCTTAAAATAATTTCATGCTAAGTCATAGCATTTAAAGAAGACTGAGGTGCAAACTTCTCTCTGATATGATTTATTCTCTTCCCTTAATGATTATTCCTACAAACATTTGCTCCCAAATAAAGTTAAAAAACAATTAATGAATCATATCATGAGTGGTATATCGACTTCACCAAGAATAGACTGGAACTAATCAAGTTTACGAAGTTTTCTGCACCCCTGAAGGCCTGAGTACTGACAGAATGAGGTTATCACGCCTCAGTTTTGTAATCAAAAGCATAGGTAAATGAAGATAATTGTTGGACTCACCTTCTAACTCTCTCATAATTATGCAAAGAGAGACCAAGAAGATTATCCATCAAAAGAATCACATGATCTGATGGAAATATGTTCCTGCTTGTCCTGAACAAGAGATATGATGATTGAGATGATCTCCAGGTGTTATGCATGCAAACTTTATCTATCAGCGCCCACCTTGGCCTATAACATAACAAATTCGGCATCCTCAGAATACTGATGCATCGCGGGTATTAATAATAAAAATAGATTAATACAGCGCGAGGTATCATATACAGGTATATCGGGCCAAAGTTAACTGCAGGCTCTATGAGAGCGGCAGATTCCAGCTTCCAGGTCAGTCTTTGATTAGACCAGTCCTCATATTCTGAACTTCCTGAGATACCATATACACGAAAATTTAGGTGACTGTCAAGAGTTTTCGCCCGAGATCTAGTGAGTGGCCCCAAGAATGCTCCGGATGCAGATGCAGGATGGGAATGTCGCGGAGTCTTACGACTTCGACCTATAGTGTAATGCTGTGACTAGTACTCAAATCCCATGGAGACAAAACAAGACAATACGATTCAAAAGGTGGGGACGAGTACAGTAGTAGAACTCAAGGGGGAGATCAAGACCCCACCCTAACTCGACCTGCAATAAAATGTATGAGCAGTGCTAGCCGGACTACAAAAAAAAATCGAATTTTAATTTGAAAATGAGTAAAATGATGAAATTGTTTCTTACTATGCATAGAAACACTGTCAGTGTCAGGATTATTTTCGTCCTTTCACACAAATTCGGTCCCGAATTTCGATTTGCTTGTAGTACATATAACATTTCCGAAAATGTAAAGGAACTGGAATAACATTCAAGATGATTTTTTTTCAAGGTGATTCTTTTTTTTTCAAGATGATTCTTTTTTTTAATTTTGATTTTTATTGATAGATTATACAAACTATCTTCAAAATTGAGCATAGTTGTTAAACGTACAATCACAAAAACGGGACAAGATATCAGCGTTTCTTCGGGCGACCACAACTATGCTTCGGGCTGGCTGGCTTTGGAAGATTGAGCTGTGTAACTACCTCTCCCTTCTCCTGGTTTGTCCTTAGTTCCTGGTGTGCACTCGGCTCATGGTGAGGATGGACCTGTGAAGCCTCCTCTTCTTCTACCTGATCAGCCCAGCTCTTTCTTGATTTACGATCCGGGGTGTTTGCAACCGTGGCTGGGGAGGCGATAGGGACGCTGATTTTGGTCACGAGATCGGGGTTCTCATCAGAAATATCAGGGTGTGTCTTGACTTCTACCAGTTCTGTAAGGGGTGCAGGTGTCACACTGTATGAACATCTCCATTTCTTCATTGGAGTGAGTATGCATTTTGCGGCAGAGTACCAGGACTTCATTGCCTTCTCGTCATTCCGATCACCCCCTAAGTCATTTAGCAAGTCCACCAGTCAATTATATAAGATGTAGAGTAAAAGTCAATTTACACTCCTGTGGTTTGGGATAAAGTCAATTTACCCCCCTATAGTTTCAAAATTGACACTTTACCTACCTGTACTTAAAAAAAAGGGCAAACGCGCCCCTTTTCATTTTTGAACAAACATTAATCTTGAAAATGACCAAAATACCCTTGCATAAAAAATGAATAAAACCGAATGGTCATATTTTTTTTGGGTAAATCCGAATGGTCCTATTTGTATGTCAAAAAAAAAGAGTCCGTATTGCGAAGGTTCTTGAACTCTTCAGCCCGAGTGCCCGACAGTGTCTCGCGACCTCCGGTGTCTAAACTCCCGCCCGCGTCGTCGTCCGCCGTTGTTTGTCGCCGGTCACCCTTCTCCGTCGCCGGATTTCTTGTTTTTGACAGCACACGACAACACCTAGCGCCATAACTGAGGGAAATCGAGGTGAGCAGGATACATACTGGGGCAAATAAATGGGAATGTCTTGGCCGATATTTGGGGCTGGGGGTCGTTCCTTTTGTGATTCTTGTTAGTTATTGGTATTTTATACATGTAAGCTGAAAGTAATTGGGTAATACATGTGCAATGAGTGGATTTGGGGATTAGGGTTCGTGTGGGATTTTTTTTAGGGTTCGTGTGGGATTTTTTTTAGGGTTCGTGTGGAATTATTTCTGCGGGCCTTTTTGTATTCGTAGGTTAGTGTGAATTATGTGTTGCTGCGTTGCTTTTGTGGAAATATCATGCATCTCGTTTATCTTCGTTTGGGTTTGTCTCTGTTCTTATCGCGTGATATTCCACCGAGAATGATCGAACCAAAATTTAAGAAGAAAAAAAAACTGATTGTTTTGCTTTGTTATGCTTGATTCATCAATACCTAACGCATTGGTGCCGTGCTTTTTGGATTTAAATTTGAATTTGATATAACGAGTGGTTTAAGGCTGGAAATGTCCGCAAGACATATTGCTTGTTATCTATTGTATCAGTGTAGTTTCATCCTACTTTCATCATAGAAGTATTGGTAATAGGAGCATTTTGTAACCTGGAAGTATGCAGATAGATGTCGTACTATAATGTAGCCGAGATAATGTTCTTCACTTATGTTTTCTGACTGAATTTAACTAGACGGGTTCAATTACTAGTTAGATTCTTAGCTTTACCTTTTTCTCTGTCTTAATGAAAGACAAGGTGGGAAATCTTATCTGACGTTGGATAACACTCTAAAAGGTAAACTAATCTGCCAGCGACAACATTTAGAGTTATCTATCTCTTACACGTAAATGTATTTGAACATGAGCATGACTCATGAGTCAATGTGTTTTGGTTATTGTATTAACTATATGACTCATATCTCGAATACGGATGAGGATTTTACAGTTGATTGAATGAGACTTGCAAAAAACATCATAGTGTATCACATTTTTCTGATTTTCAAGTTGTGGATGAGATAATGAGACAGTAGCATTCTTTTCCATTAACTCCGTTCTATATTGCATGGTTTAATTACTTATTTAGAAGGTAAAACTGTTATTTTTTTCATGATTGTGAGAAGGCAGACTGTTCTGAGCCGCCCCAAGAAGACTGTGTCCCCCCTATTTTTTTTATCCCCACCCCGACCTACCAACCAGTTCTGGGTTTGACTCACCTTGATGACAGTTGTTCATTGTTTTTCCAGGGACACAATAATTGCTGCAAATGGCTACTGGTGAAAGAGAGTCTATAAGAGCAGCATCTGAACAGATTTCGGAGGAGTTTAAATCACTTGTGGATTCTCAAGATTTGGATTCGTTAAGGCAATTACAGCATCTAATGTATGGATTATAGTCCCTGTTTCTTGTCTATTTGCATAAATTATTGCTTCTTTGATTCTGTATTTGCGTAAGTCTGCAGATTGGGGAGATTGCAGGATAGTAACGCCGTTCTATCTCACTTCAATGATTTCTCCGAGAATTGCTTTGCCGAGGTGTCTGCAGATTTCGCCAAAAACACACGCCTCCTGAGGAGCATGAAGTCTGACCTCGATTACATATTTCAAAAGCTGAGGTATGCAAACCTATCAGTTTAATACCATTTGATCTCGACTTGTTCTGCAGTTGAGGATTGAGAATTTGGTGCGGTGTTTGATTTCATTTCAATGTGGAGTTGGCTTCTGAAGTGTGTGCACAGTTCCTTCATACTTTTGTGCATTCATAGTTGGTTGTCTTCCCATCGTTCTATGACATGAATCTTTGGAGATTACGGGGGACATATGAAATCTGTAGGAGCCTCAAGACAAAGATAATGGCTACCTATCCAGATGCTTTTCCAGATAATTCAGCAATTGAAGCTCTTGATCAAAGACCGGACCTTGAGTTGCCTAGATGAATCTTGATCACTTAGGCACGTGAAGGCTTGGGGCATTGCTCACAAGGACGGTGCTGCAGAGGCGGATGTGCCCTAGAAGATCAGTGATATTCACAAGTGATGCTGGAGGTACATACAGAATTCGAGAATGTCGGGAGAGAGAAGATCCCATGTAAAGATCCTCAAACGTTTAATGGAATTGTTCATCAGCTATCCTGACATCTTGGCGAGATAAGGTATAGCTTGATTTCCCGAATACTGGAATACGTTACTTTGGTATGGTCAATGTAGCCCTAATGGTGAGTGAGTGAATAAATATTTATAACTAGTTTTTTAAAATTGTTATATGACCATATGAGTTTAGAGAGTCCTCAGTCAGTTTTCCCAATTCGTGTACAATTTTTTCAATTAGCCATCCATTTTCGAAATTGGTCGCACCATTGGAAAGCTT